>JAMKCH010005346.1:0-78028 GCA_023653785.1 Ophioderma brevispina
ATAAATTCCGTGAATTCCGTATAGTAAGTAGCAGTAGGTATCAATATAAAATGTAGGCCCCGAAATGTTTGCAATAGTTGCGAAGCGAAGTTAACACAACCATTTTCTCATGGTTAAACGGATCCCTGTTTGTCTGTTTTAAGTCTCTACTAATTTTCATCCCTTGGCCTGTTTATATTTGCCATAATTGATCACCACATTGTGTGGACTTATTAATGCATGTATCCGTCCAAGTTTGAGCGTTCACTGGTTGTGGCATGTAGCTGTGTGGAGTTTGTTAAGCCCACTTGAGTGGTTTCCACTGTTGGCATTTCCTTGTGTGTGTTCAGGTGAAGACATCCACAGGGTACCTTAAACATATTGTGTATTGATCATGGAACTATTATGCAAATGAGGGGTATTGTCAGGTCCTGATCTTAAGGCGAGATCTTCCCTTCTCCAGCAAGGAAAGGAAATTGTGGGTAATGATGGAATGTGCTAGTGTAGATATTGATAAACAATTTGGTACCAGTACGGAATCTTGCCAGCCATATAACACCCCGGTCTTCGGCTCATATTCCATGAATATGTACTTTCACGGTGGTAGGATTAAAAGAGTTACAGTAGGTGGCGAGAGTCCAGTTTGACGTTGAGTTTGCATCTGTAGAGAGTCCATATGTGTGTCGGATCGGGGGTTCACAAGATTGGTCCATGATGCAGCAAGTAGTTGAATTGTTGTCTCATCCTTAAAATCCTTAGCTTTCAAAGTATAACATTTCGTGTTTGCACACTTAGAAATGAGACATTTCCATAGATTTTCCTGCATTAGGAACCTGCCAAAACTGCCGTAGAGTTGTGTCATTAAACATGCATGTAGTGAGAGTGGCCCATTGACTGAGCAATGAACTGGGTTGTCAATAAATCAATAATGGTGGTAATGGTTATGCAGTACAATAGCTAGTCCATATGAAGAGAAGAGAAGTATATAAATCACATCAAACTTCACTATAATTCCATAAAAACACAGTAATTTTCCATGAGAAGTATATCAGCAGATTCTGGCATCAAAGCAACAGATGATATAAAATATATATGATGAAAATGAAGATATTCTAATTAAATTGATGATGAAATCAGGAGCTCTGAAGTTGTGTGTGCTATGTGAAGGGGAGCAGCAGAATCAATGTAGGGAAGGTAAACAGACTCGCTGTGCGGGAAGGTGGGAACTCCTACAGCAAAAAATAATATGAGGAGTCTGGCCAAGAAAGAGAGATGGGGACTCTGTGACGAGCTTGTCGGCACGACCACTTTACATTACTTTATATTCATTCTAATTGTAAAACTTGTAAACTCAGCCCTCCTAGTTTATTTTATTTGCAAATTGTATATATAAAAAATAAATGATGATATGTTCAAGTGAGGTTTTATTGATGTTCTCCTTTTTAGGAATTTATGGAATCAATAATAAATGCACAGCAACAATCACTGAAAAAAAAAAAATCAAAAATTTATTTTTTGTGTGTGTGTGTCCGTCTCTTTTTATGAGTTTCTTAAATTTGGCTATTAGACTAGCCCCTTGCTTAGTAGTGACAGCCCTTGTTTACAAGGTTTATTAAGGTAGGCCACATACCTTCAGGGTAAGCAATTAGGCCCTCCGCCTAGTGTTTAGCTGCGTGTTATCAGGTTCTACGCAGTTGCCTCTTAAGTTATTACAGCATGAGGGGTGCTGTTTGGGATTACTTGGAACAGCAACTGGTGATTTTACCACCGTTAGGAACAGTTTTTAAGCACTATTGTGATTGATCACTTGGTCTAGTGATAAAAAAAAGAAAACAAGTGGTTTACATAGGCAGTTCACATATTGTTGTGAAGAGTGGTTTTTTTTTTTGAGCATCATCACCTTATTACTTATGAGATTGCAGAAGAAACTACTAAATCTTAAAAGGCACTATTCAGGCATCCACCTAAAAGGGTCAAAATAAGCTAAAATAGTTGAAATTTGAAAGTGAAAGATAAGTCTGTAGAGTTTGCATAGTTTATTTTTCAAATGAAGATATATGAAGAAAAGAATTATGTGGTTACAGTAAGGTCCTTAAGTTGATTTCAATTTAGCACTTAGGTATATGTAGAATAGCTAGCTATTTAACAGATATGCACAAAATCTTTTTTATTTGACTGATTTTTTTTCATTTTCGATTTAGCCAAAGCATATGTGCTTAAACAAAACAAAAAGTCCTTGAAATAATATGATTTTTACCTGTATTTCTAGAATCAAATAGAATTTGTTATTTAATACTAGAAATATATAGGCCTATCTCAGATAGTCATTATTTCACAATATTTCCATTTTCTGGCATAGTTTTTAAAGAGGAGTTGAAACTCAGTCCCATCACTTGCCTACTTTCCGTCCAATCTTGACAGCCTCCTTCATCCAAGACCTCCAAGTGCCTTCTATGCTAGGAATGAGTTCATAACCACCAAGTGGCAAAATTGAGTTTCCATTTGAGGCGAGTACATTCACCTGATTCTTGGTAACAGTGTGACATGGACATTGCTCTACCTTGATAAGGTCATGATTTTGAAATCCATACTGACTTAAGGGCAAAAGGAGGAGGAGGGGAAGAAGAGAAAATGAGTGATGGTATGAAATATTATTTTGAGTTTAGGCATAGAAGTAGTGCCGATTAATGCTAGGTCTAACAGCACAACAACCCCAGAACACAAATGCATGCACCACACTGATGACCTTTAGATTCAGGTTTATGCAGTGCAGATGCATACAAGTCATATTGCCTAACTTTCCACATGTTGTGGAGGAAAGTTAGGAAATATGCTCTGATGCTCTGCACATGCCTTACACATGAAAATCATTAGTTACGTGTCATTATACTAAAGGTCTGTCACTGCAGAATACCGTTTAGACTCACAAGCCAATATTAGCATTATTTGTGAAGAGCGAGCTCTTAATTTTCGAAAATTTTGATATTTTTGCAACACAGCTTATGTTGGTAATTGTCTAGAAAACTACATCCTGCGAATGAGAATGATTATTAAAATGAGTATTTATATAAAATGCGCGATTGTGTAATTAGAATTGGGATCCTAGATTATACTAACGGCAGAGCTGGAAATGCAAGTTTATGTCCGTCCACTTGAAAAAATAGTGCCCCTCAAGAAAATGACCTCTAACTTGACGTGCCTGAACAAATAAAACCAACTAATAGATGAGCGTAGATACGTACATGTGCTATTTCCCGGCTGATTTCATATTGGAAGGCAAGTTCCAACGGCCGTTGAATTATATATTATCGGGGTCCCGATATTAATTAATCTATTTACAACATTCCTTCGTTTGCGACACATGACTCGTATAGCTTAACCCGTTCACAGGTATAAGTTTACTAGCCAGTTACCAATTGTCAACCGTGTACCAATCTCAATTTTTTTGAAAAAATGGGGGCGCTCTTCAAAAAAATTTTCTAATATTGCTTCAACAACACTGTTGAGATTCAAAGAAATTGATAAGATTTATCTGTAGGTGGATGCTGATTTGCCGTACTAAACGGCTTGGCATTTCTTCTGCAAATCACCGCATTCCTCACATCCTTATTTTTCCTAATAAACGCCCCGGGGGCGGAGCATTTTTCAAAGAGGGGCGTTTTATTACATTAAAATGGAAAGTCAAAAATCCCCAACAAAAATCACCAACCTTCGGAGTAGAGGGGCAGAACGAGCGAAAGGCGGGTAGGTGAAATCAACAGTGATTGCAAGTAAATGAACAGGGGGGGAGGAAGAGGGGACCGGCAGAGGAGACGGGTAGGGAAGAGGATGGGTGGCAAGAGGAACAGCAGTGACGGGCGTGGGAGCGAACAGGAGAGAGGTATGCTGACAGGAGGGAGAAAAGCTAAAGTGATGGGGGTCGAGAGAGAAGACAAGAGGAAGGCAGAGGGGATGCAGGGGGGGGACCTGGCGAGAGAATGGGAGGGGAAGAAGGGGAGGGGGAAGACAGACATGAAAGAGCCTGAAAGGAGGGAGTGAGAGAGGGCTAAGAGTAACAGAGTTTAAGAAGGGTAAATAGCGGGATGGGTAGGGAAGAATCAAGGAAAGGTAAAGAGAGTTGGGGAGGAGTGGAAGAGAGGGAGGTGTGAGGGCAGAAGGCGGAGCAAACGTAAACTAATGGAGGAGGGAAGAGTAGGGAAAAAATTCTATAATGAGAACGTCTATCCTCCTTGTTCTCAACGTCATAGTCCTGGGGGGGGGGTTCCAATTTCGTTATACACATGACACCATGAACATCACTTGTACTTTGTAGAAAGTATGATGGACAACAGCGATCATGATACAGATTACGACAGTCCTGCCATTAAATCATTCCGATTTAGGTAGCTTAACTCATTTCCTTGAATTTTTTTTATCTAAAAATCATTGGGGGGGGGCATTTATTAGAGCAGAGGCATTATATTAGGAACAACACGGTACATGTTTTAGGTGGCCATCGTCATCTACAATCGTGTTGGTTTTTCATTATAGCTTTTTTAGCCTTACATAAATATCACAGATTGTGGAAAGTGACCTTGAAACCGAATTCTTGTTGCATAGAAATGGGATGATATTGCAACTTTACTGCAGACATGCACATTATGTATTGAGCCTTTTCTAAGAATGAAAAACTTTGTATGCCAACATTTTCAAAATCTACACTGTATTTTCCAGGACTTAATTTAAAAAGGCATTTTGGGATCCACAACCAACCCCGTCATCCAAACTTACCTAAAAAGTTGAGATTTTTATATCATCTGAACTGATAGCCTAACCTTACATGCAAATTTGGTCATATCTGTAAGTAATCTGCTAAATTTTTGTATTTTCTGTCCATATACAGACACAACTTACAGCACAGTAGCCTAAAAATGAGTATTTTATTTTGAACCAACACAAAAGAAAGTGCTAAAATCCACAAAATTCCCTTTTAAATGGGATAACATGGATCGTATCCACATATAGAATTAACTGACTGACCAAGTAGCAGTGAATCTACATACAAAGAATTTGTCATCACACATTATCTCTTACTCATGTGAACAGCTTTCTTGAAGCATGCATACCACAGTGGTGCCTGTACTTGTCCTATCAGTCCTACTGATCAGGTGATATAAAGTTAGTTAAACCAAAGTTTTAAATCCGGTTTTGTCCCCGCTAACGGGGGTGGCCGGATACACCTCACACTCAGCAATACTGCTGTGTGAGGATTTATTGGAGCAAAAAGATAATTGACCGGATGCCCTTCCTGACGTCAATCCACAGTTTTTTGCGGTGGGCCTAGCCTTTGGGCAACCCATGCCCACCATGCAAGGCAGCATGTGCTGGATGGCCGTCATTAGCTCTCCAGAGCTGACGCCCTTGAAGGTAGATCTTCTTTTTCATTCTACCAGGGTAACCAGCTACCCTCCTCATCAGATCAGAAACCCAATGGGGGTGACGGTTTAGCCGTCGACAACTCGGCCCTGGAACAGGTAGTACTGGTTACCAGGATACCAGTAGCAGGCCCTCATAGGAATCCTGACCTGACAACCTGATATAAACAAGTTTGATTTAAGTATCTCTTAACCACAAACCTGTTTCAGGTGCAACACTCTGCATTATTAAGAAAAGACTTTTCAGTGTTTTATATGGCAAGCTGAATGTACAATGAACTTGAAAAAAAAACACTGTTTATTTACTATGAACTCAGTTTATCAAAATATCACATTTTTTATCAATTCAATTGCCTGTTTTCAAGGGAATCCCCTTTTACTTTAAAAATCAAAAGGAACCAAAAAACCTTGTTATTTAAGAAAATGAAACTCAAGGATTCTTGTTGTTAAGTGATCAAATGTCTTTTCAAGTAAAAGCTTTCTGTCACTGATAACCAGGACAAAGTCAAAATTGGAAATTTTTGGTGATTTAGTCAATTTGAATTACTCAAATCAACCAGTTCTAACATAATGCAACACTTATCAGGATTGCTCTCTCTTCTACATCCTACAAAAATCTTTAATCCTTTAAAAATGTCTTTGTTTTCTATTGATTTGTGGCATGTTCATTGCACATTATCTCCCAAATACCCTGCCGACATTGTTTGAATTTTGAACGAACAAGTTATATTTGTTCTCTGACTAGTTAACCTTTCTATCCATGCCAAACCTGTATAAAATAAATTTGCATATCAGAAAAAAAGTTGACATTCCTTTCAAGGTAGCAAGAAAAAGGTGACTAGGAGCAAAGCAGGTCAGTCAGGCAACACACATGCCAAGTGTAAAAGCTATTACAGCACCACAAATTTATCGGGAAACTCAATATCCATCGTAACACCTCTGGTTGTATCCCGGTTTACCATACCCGCAATTTTCTTTGAGCCTCCACTTTTTCAATACAGATCAATATGTGTTCCTTATAGTATACAGACATCAGGTGTATGCATGCAGGTATCTAATTGAAAATTGTGCCTTTGTGTTAAGGGTGTGTGACTGGTTTAAGGGGGTGTGTTACCAGCTTATAAAGGTGTGCGATTATCTTATCTTCTACTGCTGCCTTCTTTAAAGGGATGTCAAGTTTTATTAAAATTAAATACACTTCCTGTCTAAACCAAATATCCAATAAATATTTTTTTATTTTAAAATAAAAATTACAGCTCCATGAATGTCCTCTATTTCTCTCTCAATTGCTCTCCCCATCCAGCTTTCTTTTCTTACTCACCTGGGGGTACTGATCAAGTTTAATTAGTGTCTCTGCAAGGGTCAAAGTGGCACATCTATAATACCCCCCACCTCACTCATTCCTTGAGTGACTGAGTGCCCCTTGACTCACTCACTCATTCACTCACTATCTTTCTCCTTCCTTCCCTCTCTTCCTTCCCTCTCTGGCTTTAAGCCAGGGGGTTATAATTGTGACAGTGGATTCCTTCTGTACTTGTATGCAGGTGTGTAGCTAGCCCGGTGGTTCCGAGGGGGCAATTTCCCGGTGGGTGCAACAAATGTCCCGATTACAGGCAAAACTAACCCGGTCGCAGGGCAAAAGAGTCCGAAAAGGGCTGATTTTAACACGAATATCCGTCTTTTACTTCCCAATTTCCCCTCAAAAAGATTTTCAGAGGGGGCACTCTGCCCCTATGCCCCCACCTGGGTACGCCACTGCTTGTATTGTGTATGCATGTTGGATTTTGGTTAGATTGACTGTTTGGTGGTCTAATGAGTAAAATAAGGTCAGACTTCAATCTCAACTAAACTTGGTGACAATGGGGACCTGATTTAAGTATATAAAGTTTTCATCTTAATAGAATGGTCTTCACCTCAAAACCCCCATCTGTAAAGTTTCATGCCGATATGTCAACCCATTTTGATGTGAGAGCTAAAAGTGTGATTTTGTAATCCCATAGAGTCTCTATAAAACTAATATTGGTCGACCAAAATGGGGCACATCAGGGGTGCAAAAATATTTTCTTTCCTCAGGAGCAACATGCAATGTTCACATAGATACTACAAGACTTTCAGCCATTTCCTCGGAGCAGCGCTCCCAGCTCCCGCATTTTTTGCACCCCTGGGGCACATTTTCGCTCATAACATCCAAACCAAACATCCTTTAGCACTAAGATTTCCCAGGGTATATGAGAAAAATAGTAGCTTTCTTCAGATACCAAAATTTTCACCACTTCCGGTAAAACCTGGAGTTCTGGGGACGAGGCTATTAGCGATCGGACCATGGCCCTTTAAGATGACTTCACACAAATCAAGTCAAAAGTTACCTTTGGGTAAAAGAACAATTAAAGGGGAATTCTTGAGTATTTCTTCAAGGATTCCATCATAATTTGAATTGCATGAAAAATCGAAATAATGATGATTGGTCAAAGTACATATTTATTCAATTCTATAGCTCTGCATGCACATGAATTATAACTACATGTTTGTGATTTTTGACTTGCATCTCAAATTTTACATTCAGAAATTTGCCAAAGAAGACAAACTACAAGACTCTTTCATTAGTCGTGCGAAACTCTGAGCTCCTCAAACACGCATCGACACTCGCATCAAAATCCCAGCAACTTGATTTGCCTCAAACTACAACACCAATTGAATTAGCAAAACACAACTCTTAGGAATAAACCTCCACTACCCAAACAGATATACTCCAAACTGGAATATCACTTTCCATTCCCACTCACAACTTAACAAAGTTATCGTCATCACAATCCATACGAATAACACTCCGATTTCAACCAAAACAAAAAAACTTGCCAGATTTTGGCGTGAACTCTGTAACCTACATTGTGGCATGCCCTGAATTATAGGACAAGTGAAATAATTTGACCGAGATTGAAAAAAAGAAAGAAATAAGCAAAGTTAAAATGCCGAACACTACTCAATTATCATGTCGGGGAATTAAGAGTACATTAGAAGATAATTCTTGGCATAATGTTGTGGGAAATTACTTGATCCAGCGAATAAAAGGGGAGGGCTTTGTACGTGTGCAAAATCTGATAACTAGGCGGTTAGACATGGGAAATGTGAAGTCTGCTTTCTTTTGCCCGGCTCATGAGTGATTTTTCACACCTTTCTTGCCGAAAAAACCGTTATTCCGGCAGAGAACTGCGGTCATCCCTCATCGCTGTGCATGTTTTCTTATTATTACCAATATCATATTTGATCTAGAAGCACCATTAGACAAGGATTTTATGACAAATTTTCTCAATTCAGTATGTTATCCACAATTTTGCATAAATTCCAGACAAGGATGTAGCCCAATATACAAGTACGAATATTTAAGCGACAAACTTCAAGTACAAGAGTCTATGTCAATGACAAAAGAGCATAACAGTGAGAAAGCTTTTACAGTGCTACTTCTATGGAATTAAAGTTCAACCAATAATCGTATTGGATATCGTATCGGGCCGATATTGTCCATATCGGTAAAATAACGGATTGGCAAAAAAAAAAAGCCTTTCCTTACCAATAATACGTACCGATATCTCAGTGAAACACAACACAGCAGTGTGGTTTATTTAGTGCGGAAATTGACTTTTGGGTTTTTTAATCCAATGGAGTTTGCGTAAAAGGAAGCATCAGCTATCATCAAGATCACAAAATCTTTTTTTTTGTATTAAACTCATACTTGTACTGGAAAGTAACCCACCTGGGCAGAAATAATTAAGAGCAAATGAATTAAACAAAATTAAGGTATGATTACTGGATTATATGAGACATTGACATTTTTTGTGTGTTAAGTTTAGTCAGGATTGCGTCCCATGCATGTTAATATCATAGAATTAGTATATTTATATATGCCGCCAAAAGAAAACATAAGTTAATTGCAGGACATACTAAATCAGAATGTACAAGACCAGTGAATGATATTTTTTTTAGAATAACCCCATATACAGCTAAAAAAAAAGACAAGCCTGATAGCTGTTAGAAAATTTACAGTACCATATACTTTTGGTGAGTTTATCATTTCTTTGAATCAACCACATAATTTTTCATGGTTATGCAATGGGTTAAAATATTAGGGTTGATTCAAGGAAATTATACAACTACAAACACGTAAAGGGTACTCTCAATTTCTTCCAGCTATTTAACTTTTTTCCTTTGTTGATATTCTATGAATTGTTGAACAAGATCAATAATGTTGGTAATAAATGTGGAGCAGCAATTTGTGTTAATTTTTTTTGTGTTTAGTCAGATTAACTGTTTGGGAAATAGATATTAATATTGTGTCAAACTGTAGTACCATCCCAATAGACTGAAAGAGTTGTCTTTCATTTGACATTATTGTGATTACTGATATTCACAGCGATTTTTAAAAATATAAAAACAGCAAAACATATCGGATCGGATATCGGCCGATATTAAAAATGTAATATCGGTTATCGGATCGGAAGAGAAAACTCATTAAGGTTGACCCCTATTGGGATTATTTCAATTACGAGAATTTTGATACCTTAATTGGCATATTTTATATTAAAATGTTACTACAAATCAAGCAATTGTTGTGTAAGGACAAAGAAAAAAAGAAAGGCATCTTTGAACAAGAGATAAAGTATGTTGTCTTTTTGGTAAAGAGAACTCTGCAGAGTCCACTTGATACTTAAGTCACAAACATACAGTTATAAAATGACCACATCTGGATCTTCATAACCTGTCAATAATCCTGATACATGCCAAGATTGGTTTTAATTTTAATAGTTATGGAAGGGGCATGTTCACTTATTGGACAAGCTAAACTCACTATCTAATCATGGAGAAGGTCTGGTTTTCATTGACAGATTATACTGTATGTAGAATTGCTCAACAAATTTCATGGTTTCAACAGTGTAATGCCCATTCCTAGAGTGTGTGTCGTTGTCTTTCAGAGAGTTTACCTTCATACACTCAATTAATACTTGGTATAGGGGAAAAGTTGAATAAGTCGGGAACTTTGCAAAGTGTTGACTACTGTTGGAATACAGCTACATATTTTTATGTACTTGGGCTGTAAGAGTGCTTTTTGAAAATTGAGCAAAATGTGCACATAAAAGACCATACTTTGGTGTGTTGCTGTGCTTAACATGTAAAAAAAAAATCTGAAAAAAAACTACCAACCAAATTTTTATTTGATCATGCACAGCGAAATCATCCTTTAACGTTCTTGCTTCATTAAGTTTTGGACATGTTCTCAGAGATATTTGACGACACAACTGAGAGAGTTTATAACAATAACATGGTTTGAAAAAAAATCTTCCTTTCCACCCACCTTAAAATTATTAATTATTTCTGCTCAGGTTGTGTTGTTTCGTTTTTTAAATATTGCAAATGAAACAATTGTAAAATGGATATGATCTTACAAAAATCATACTGGTTGATGTGGTTACCTATGAATGCACTTTTTTAAACAGCACAGCGCTCTCTGTTATTTGTAATGTGGTCTACTTTTAATTTCCTGGGATGCTGTGATCAAAAAATTTTAACTGAGCATCGGATTACATATAACTTCTACTTGATCAATCACAAATACAACACATGAAGCCTACATTATGTATAGTCAGTGAGTTGTCCTACATTACTTTATACACCAACAAGATAGGCACGTGAAATTTAATGCACAGTGTGTCTGATGATAACAACTAGAAACACTAATTTATGCAAGTCAAGATTTTGTGAGTCTAATTTTTTTTAAGTGCGTGTGGTTTTGGTCAAAACTATGACCATTTTCATCCAAATTAACACCCCAATCATTTCAGTCTATACACATGCTGTTTTTGTCCCATACTTTATTTTTAGAGTATTGTCACTTTGTTTTTCGAATGTGCAGAGTTAAAGGGCCATGATCCGATCACTAATAGCCTGGTCCCCAGAACCACAGATTTTACCAGAAGTGGGCAAAATGTTGGTATCTGAAGAAAGCTATTATTTTTTTTTATTTATCCTGTAAAATCTTAAGGTTATATGGAGTTTGGTTTGGATATTATGAGTGAAAATGACCCCCATTTTGGTCGACAAATATCAAATTTTCACAGTACTCTATGGGGATTACACAAAATCACGTTTTTAGCTCTCACATCAAAACGGGTTGAAATAGCGGTGCGAAACTTTACAGATAGGGCCGGGGTGAAGGCCAAGAACAAGACTATCATGTGAAATATTATGTCTATGATGAGAGGGGCAAAATATGATCTAATGTTGTCCTGTGCATGTAAATTGTTAATTTTTTTCTTGGCCATCAAATACATGACAACGACAATGTTAAGTGCTAAGTGGCATGGTCTAGTGGTTAGCAAGCTTACCGCTGGAGTAAAGGGTCCCCTAGCTAACACTAAATTAGATTTGTCCTGGTTTTGCCTAGAAATTGTACAAAACCCACACTTTGGAATTGCTTTCAAATTTTTAAAATAACTTTACTTCATGAGATGTGTATTTTATTGTGTCTAAAATTCAGGGGTGTCTATTCTTCTGTTATTTGTCCCTGAGGTGGGGGAATAGGTTTTGTCTCTATGGTCATTTGGGGAAGAATTTGATGCTTAGGTGATTGAAACCAATGTTAAATTTTGGGGAAGAATTGGGTACAAATGTGGCTAGGGGGAACAATTCTTATTTTCTGGAAAAATACACACCCCTGGTCTAAATATTGTTTAACAGAATTCCTTTAAAGCTACAGTAGCTTGAGCTCATGCCAAATGCACATCTAAGTACAACAAGATTTTATAGGGAAACCAATCGATGACCTACTGCAGTGGTGTGTTCGCTGTCCATTTCTTATGTATTAGAGGTGCACTCTCTGATTTCCCTGCCTGGTAATGAGGTCTCCGAGATTATACACTTACTACATGTTCATTATCTTTCCCTATAAAGCATGCATACATGTTAACACTTCCTAAAACATCTCCCCAAATATAAAAGTTGAATCACTGTTTCATCACTTAGCAGTTTTAAAGGAAGAGATCAGTCTAATTGTTAGTTTTATATCTGTGGTACGACCAAGTAAATGCTTCACATTTTAGGGGGGAAAAGTATTCAATTCTGATTTTTTAATTTGATCTAACTTCCCCATTCAAAATTGCAACATTTTGATTCAAACCCATCACATTTGGACATCGGTTCCATGGATGTAATAAATTCCTTGACTTTTCTAACAATGAAAAACAACTTTTAGCCCTAACATGTCTCTAGCCTTCTTCTGAGAGGAAGGGATGGGGGAAAGAGATGGGAGCTAAAAGAAGATTGCACATCTTTGGTGGGAATTGAACCTGGAAGCCCCAGAGTCACTTTCCATTTGCAACAATGAAATCATTCCTCCCAATTCGATGCCTAATTAAGAGGATAGTACATGTTGTCTGTGGAGATGTTTTGCACTGGAAAAAATAAAAAACTTAGAGCATATTTTCTTTATTTTATATGGATGACTGTCACAAAACATACAATGTTCCGGACATAAACTTGATCCACTTTATCTCTGGATGACCTTTGACCCCTGATAAACCTTTTGTGATTTTGCATGTTTGCCTTATGACAAGATTCTTTTTTTTTACCGAGTTTCAGCTGAATTGAACAAATTTGAATGTATGCAAATGAGGTAATTACCATGATGAATATAGGTTACATGAAGGGTTTAAATGTTTTTATCATTTTAACAATATGTAAGTCATTCACCATGTGAACAAGAGTAGGAGTTCAATACTGCAGGATTAACACTTTATTTATACACAGACACACACATACTCCACCACACTGCCAGAGCAATCCCTATCTGTGTCGATCAGCAACTGGACTTATTTTAAAGCTGCACTGGCACAATTTCACAAAAATATGAATTTCTTCAATTTGCTTTCAAATGATAGTCTATGTCATTGGGAGAATAGAGATACTTTACACATAAAAATAAGCATACCAAAAACAGATACGGACATTAATTAGAGGCTGAAGACATCCACTTAATTTGTATTCTAACTTTTAAGTTTTCCATAACTTTAATCAACAAATGTGTATATTACATGAATATCATAGACTCGTACTCATTGATATTAAAACCACAAAGGTCATAGACTGGTCAAACAGGGTACATGCCTTGGGAAACATGCATACGGCGTGCGTTTTCTCGTGTTAAATGCCATTTCCGTCGTCTGCTGAATTAATGTCGCCGGCGACATTAATTATAAAACCGTTCCGTTTAACCATAAGGACGCTGATTTGGTCTTAATAATTTCAGGTGAGGGCTAATGTATATAAAAACTTTACAACCATGCAAAAATATCAATTTTGAAAAATCTTGAGGGCGCACTATTTTTCAAATGTGCCAATGTCTCTTTAAATTGTTTTGAAATGTCTGTTTAATTAAAGATATCACCCATTGACTTAGTGCCAAATTGATGCACTAATTTTACAAGTCTCAAATTTACATTCCTGAATACAGGTAGTTCATTTGATTGAATGCAGGAAATATTGGTGCTAATTTCCACTCATTAGCTCACTGGTTTAATGTTTTTATTTTCCTTCCACCAGTGTCCTGTTGTGGGAATACTATGTGTTTGTCAACCTAGTTTTCCTTCCAACAAAGTGTAAATTTCCTCAATAAGTGGTTGATTTTAATAACAAAACCATGTTTCTATTCAAAGTGCCTTCTTTTGGATTGAAGTGGTTTAACCCTAACCCTGATGTCGGTTTCTAGCGGGAGGAACTGAAGGAGTGAGGGAAAAGGGGAACAAGAAAAGTCGCAAATTCGGGTGGGATTCGAACCCAGGGCCCTTCGGGCCCCAGCCCCATGACCGGGGATAGCACGCTACGGCGGTGTCGCTGGCCCGGCCAGCGATTTCGTGCCCATATGAGTCTTGGTTTGATGACCTCATCGCTACTTTCTGGACTTAGTGCATTTTTCTCAATTAACACAGTGAGTTTTTGGTGAGATTCAGTTGTGCTAGGGTTAATGAGGTTATGGTTAGTCTGCAAACCACTACCTGTAAGGTAAAAAGGTTAAAATGTAATTTGACCCTTGATGTAATATTACATGGTATTCTGGAGTCCTTTGGTCCTTGATTGGTCCAACATCATTATTAAACTTTTAAAGTCAGTTTAAAGGTGCTTGTTCCGATTTATGTGTATTGTGTTCTCTACTTGATACGAGAGCCAGGCACTTGCACATACAACTCATCAAGTACCGTGGGAAACAAACTTGCAGTTTTGATGGTAGATGCAATAATGCATGTTGCAAAGCCCTATTCAATACTGTGCTAATATTGATGGTTAACCATTAAAATGGCGTTTTTTTTGTTCATATCTCGGGAATGAAATGGATTTGAGGGCTCAAATTTCAGGACGACAATGAGAAAAATATGGCCTTTCATCTGATATAAAAATTGATACTACTTCCGGGTAAATCAGGGGGGGTCCCAAAGACGATCGGAACACACACCTTTAATAAACCGTCAATATGTATATACATTGCACCGAGACTACAGTGGTTGGTGTCTCCACAAACGATTGCCCAGGCAACACCAGAAATGTTTCATAAACTTAGCTTAACGAGCTACCCAAGCAAGGCTAATACGGAGAGGAAATTGACCAAAATAGTTATAATGAGATTATTTATGTATTGCCAACTTGTTTGAACGGGGATCTTTTAAAAGGAAATGGCTCAAAATGAGCAGTTGCTCACTGAAACAAACACTGCAGAGAATTAGACCTTAGGATCCTATGGCAATGATTAAAATACCCTGGACACAAAAATCCTCTCAGAGTAGAGTCACCTTCTCAAATTGAGGGGAAATTGACTTGTTAGAGAAGCGCATTTGTTGACCTTCTAATTTCCAAGGCTGTCCGGTGACTTTTCTTTCAACCCGCGACTCTTGTCCACCTAGCCTAACCTTAATTCCCTTACAAGCACATGGCACAACCACCTCACGACGTGATTATTCAGGGCAAACAAGAAATTCACAAGTTTACTGGGATCTTTGTGAACAGTCCAATTGCTTACCCAGTTCTTGCAGTGATCTGCTGGTACCTTATTCGATGTTTGATGAATGCATCCCAAGCCTGGGTACCGGCTTGTACCCAAAGACCCCCTTTTTTGTGCTGCTGTCCTACCTATAGACCATATTCAATAGCCAGCCATGTTGGTGGACAAGATGCATACATTCCAGGACTACAATACATTCACCTGTCAATGATTTCTGTGCAATCGCTAAACAGGTGAATGTATTGCAGTCCTGGAATGTATGCATCTTGTCCACCAACATGGCTGGTGGCTGACGTCATATTGAATACGGTCTATTACCTGGGCTATTACCCGGGCTATTACCCAATGACCCCCTTTTTAAAATCATCAGATACTCAATGACCCCCATTTTCTTTTTTCCTGTTACCCCACTTTTTAAAAAAAAAGTTTACATAAAAGTATTCACTTTTTAAAGAATTTTAACACCCAAATTCAAAATGTTTGCATGCTATTCACACATTTTGAACAATTTCATAATTTTATGGCAACAATTTTATAATTTCATGGCAATTGAACTCTGAAAAAGAGGCACTTCCTATTTGAACTTCAGATTGTTACCCGGTTACCCAATGACCCCCTTGTTAAAGTTTCATACTGGAAGACCCCATTTTTATTCAGGTTGTGTACCAAATGATCCCCTATTTTTTGTACATTTCATCTGAAAGGTCCCTAGTTTTCACCTGGACAAGGCACATACCCCGTCACAGCAGATAGGGGAGTCCCCCTCGGGGATCCCAAGTCTATTGGTGTTTGCTTCTGGTACAACATGAGTCTGTAGTGTATAAAGTGTGACTGTAAATATAGCACCCCTCATCTCTGTTCATATTCTTGTCACCCCCCCCCCCACAACAGTGGGGTTTGTGTTATTATGCTGGATGGATGTCTGTATGTGATGATATATCATTATTCACAGAGGGTACCAACAAAATGCATCAAACCTGTGAATTTTAAGTTTGGTAAGGTAGTGAGTCTGAAACATGAGTGAGTGAATGGATTAAAAATATGTTTTCAGGGAAGGAATAAATTAATTAGAATACGATACCTCATGGTGCGAGATGTTAATTAACAAGATGATTAACTACTATAACAGCTGTGTAGAGAAATTTTGAATCCTGTCTCCTTCAAAATATTCCTATTTTAGTGTTGACAGTTTCAACCACAAAAAATTTACAAAATGTCTTTTTGAGATGCTTATTGAAGGACCCTGCAAAGTTTACTGTATTGGATTGAGATCTTAAGGTAATTTAGGGTACCCTTCCTTTTTTCCAGGTAAGAGGACTCAGGTACCCTAATTTTTTAGCCCTAACACAACCAAAACTTGATAAAACTCAATGAGCTGAGGCTAGAAAATGCACTAAGTCCAAAAAGATGCGATGATGACATCGTACCAACACTCATATGGGCACGAAATCGCTGGCCGGGCCAGAGATCTCCCTCATGGCTTGCCAGCCCTGCTCATGGGAATGGTGCGCCGGAGGCCCCGGGTTCGAATCCCGCCACGGATGTGCAATCTTCTTTAGCTTCTATCCCTTTACCCCTTCCCTTCCTCTCTGGAGATAGGCTAGAAACCAAAAGGCTGTTAGAGTTGGGGTGTTGCATTCTTGTGTTATGCAGGATAATTTACTGAGCATCACAAGAAAGTCTTCCCCAATTTTTAAAGACGGTCACCTATTTACCATGACCTTATTGGTAAATTTCCATTTAGGGAGTTAAGGTTAATAAATGGATGGTGGTAGAGCTGAGAATTGCTATTTTCCTCAATCAGTTAACTACTTTAGACATTTGTTAACCAATTTCATGTTAAAATATGTTAACAGTTTAACAGGTACATATATTTGACAGCTCTTCCATGTTTGGACTAGAACATGTTTTTCAAATTGAGGGCCCATTTGGAGCTAAGATGTGCGGAACTAAGTCATTTGCTGTCCGTCTTGAGTTAAGTCAAGACCATAATCCTCCCTTCTAATTTAGTGGTGTCATGCACGGACTGTTGGGTTTGAGATCAAAAATTTTGCGCCCAGACAATCTGCCACATTGCCCTGCTTTCATCATCTAGTCAAAAACACATTTTCAGTGGAGGAAACTGTTGAATGGTTGACGTATTTCTGTTGTGAACTGCCTCATATTTCACAACTATAACAGCACTGAAATGTTACAAACAGAATTGAACTTCCTATTTTAATAGTTTGTTAATAACTTGTGAAAAACATGTTTCTGATAAGGGGCAGACATATCTTCAGGTGAAATGCAAGACAAATGTAACTGAACTCAGCCAAGAATTTACAAATGTAAAACAGGGGTTTTCCTTGATATTTGTGTAGTTACATATTCCCCATGCATAATTAGTTTGCCTAATTCTGGTTATTATGATGCAAAGTACTATGTTTTTAATAATTTAATATGTAAATACTTGTTTAGGTACTGTCTGACATTTGCAAACCGTGAAATAATGACATCAAGTCAAATAATGAGCAATTAATAAAATAGTTCCATCGTTCTTCAGCAAAGAAACTTGAACACAGAAAATCAAATTTGGGTTTAAAGGGCCCATGACTGAATTGTTCTTAGTAATTGTCAAAATAGTGTATTTTGGTAAATCAAGCTTCTTGGCAATAAAATCTGTGTCTGGTATTAGGTTTTCTCTGATGTGCTGAGCCCTTTTCATGGCTGCCGCACAGTGCCTTGAGCATGTTTACGTGGATATGTTCATAGTTAAATATGCATTATTATTATTAAAACAGTGATTTTTTTGGGGGGGATGTTAGTGTTTTTGTGAAAACAGTGTTTTGGGTGAAACATTGTGTTTATATGTTGATAAACAGCAGGCATTTATTGAGGGGATTCCTAAAAAAGATTATCTGCAAGGAACTCCCCATACACCCATATCAAAGAAATGGTTGCATTTTTGATAAAATTGAACAAAACTTCAGAAATACAACAACAGAATGTGGCAATATCAACTAACACAAACTTACAAATCACTGTTAACATAGGAGCTTTGAATTCAGTACTTTGTTTGTGGTACAATCTGCTGTGCTTATACAAACTCAGTCTCTTCTTTCCTTCAGACTCATAAACTTGACAGACACAAGTCAAGCAAATGATCTCACAGCATTTCAAAACTTTCAGGGGGGTGGTGGAGGAAAGAATTTTAACCACCACAACCTAGCCCATTAAAAAAAATCCCTCTAAAAAGGTGGTGTGTGTCAACATATATCCACCTGAGAACTTTGGTGTCAATAGCCATGATGTTCACACTGTCACAAAACTCCAAATGTTTGAAACTTCCAGGAGGTGAAATTAAATCCCATTATTTTACTGTTCACTCCAAATTGTTTCCACAACGATGCCAAAATTCTGACATACAGCCCCTGATCATTCTCCTTCCCTCCGCTCTCATAATCGGATGTACACACCGTAAGTCAACTAACCGTACGCCGTGCAGCTTTCGCGCCGTGATATTCAAACACTGAAATTTGTCATAAAGATGACCCCTTGCGAGGTCACCTCCGCTCACTTATCCCCCCGAAGCTGTCCACCCGGCACACACTCCAAAACACTTTGGAAGTGGTTATTGGTTTTATGTTTCACCCCCTAGTTTTTTAGGGGGATAAAACCCCGCTAGACCCTCGATAACCCTCCGGAGTTTAAAACTCCGAAGCGTCCACACGGCCCAAAACCCCGATCGACACTCCAGAGTTTTGAAACTCCTGAGTTTCAGCCTCCGTGTGGACACGACTAATGACTATTTCAAGGTTGTACCCAACATGAGGGGTACCATTCAACCAATCCTCATTTTTCTCCAATTTGTTACCTTTTGATCACCTCTGTCACCAACCGTGTTGCAACATGAACGCCCCTTTATAATGAAAGATTTTCACCCTACTTTTCGTAAAATTTTCTGACATAATATTAGCTCATATCCCCCAAAGAATGCACAGTAAGTTTGGTCATAACAAAATTGAGTTTGGATTCTCGCAGCTACGTCACGTTATTAGAAGGTGTGTTATGCATAGCTTATCTGATCTCCTATTGATAATGTAATCACACATCTGATATTGTGATGTCCTTATTTAACTTTCTCTTAAAATTGGAAAAACTGCCCCTCATTGGAACAAATCGAGGTATAAGATTCTTATTCTTTGTCCAGAATTGGACACAGACATTTTGTTGCTGACCCCTGGACATCATTCAAGTCCAGCTATGTTCACTGTGAATCACCTTGTTAGTGCAAACGACAGGGGTCACTTCAGCCTAGGCGTTAGGCTACTGACCCCTCCAAGGCGGTGGATCTTGGAATTCCTGTATCACGTCAGACCCTCTTGGGAGCCCTGGGATTAGAGGCGAGAACCTGCTTTTCCCTTCTTTCTTTCCTTTTTGACTTAAATGGTTTTAGTTCTTTACATTTGACATGAAAGATTCAGACCAAGTGACGTCCGTCCAGTGATTCTGTGTGTTATGTATTCACTTGTTTTGGCGGCAAATGTGTAATTTTTGATAGTGACGACATTTCAAAGTTAAGCGCAGCAAGGCAATGTAACAAAAAATGAATCTACATTCTACATGCTAATACCATACCAGTCAATGATGATGATATGGTGGTACTCAAGGGTAACGGTAATAAGAATAATAATACTGAATGAGTATGATGATAATAAAATGACAAAAAACTCAATGGCTTGAGTGTTTTACATGTGCCTATAATGATGCATATTTTATTGCCTCTGCTAGAAATTTTGTTAATTACTGTCCATAAACAGAAGTGTGACACAAACATTTTTTCATAACACAAAATGCACCTCAGAATCCACTAAAATTATGCATTTTATTTATTGTCTCTAGGATATGTGGAATGAACATAAACCAGAAGAGGGTGCTAAGAACAAAATGTACCCGAATGATTCATATTAGTACAGTAAAAAATATTTGAGTTTTTAAAATATATATATCAACATATATGCCATTTCAGACAAAAAAATAGCTATTAGAGATTAACCGATCCAGGGTTTCCTCTGCCTATCCGATGCCCGATACTTTTTTGTCGTATCGGCCGATCCACCGACGATTCCCGATGGTTTGCCCTATATTTAAAGATCAACCAACCCTAGTGAGTACTAGTAGGAGTTGCACTGGTGGTTCAACTCCACCTTTTTAAACCTTTTGGAATTGGCGACAATGATTATAATTATTTGCTACAAGTTCCGATGAGGATTTTTGGAGGATAAGGTTATCTTTTACTTACCAGAATGTGTGTAAAATATAAAGTACACCAATCAATAAACAGCATTGTAAATTCCCGCAAAACTCCTGAGTTCTTCAGAATATCAGACCATCAAGCTCGTCAAATTGAAGATTTCATTTATTAGGCCTTAAAAAAAATTGTTTGATTGGCGTAACCGACCGACCCTATTTTTACCGCCGACCTAATATTTTTTTTTTTTGGTCATGAAAACGCTGAAATGCAAAAACAGGAATTTAATGACGTCATACTTCGGTACTCTAAAGATTGCGTGACATTCAAAATGACAAATAAAGAGATGTGTTACAGAAAAAGTGAAGATGTGTCATTTGTTTTTGTATGTGTGTCAATATCCTTTTTTGTTCTGGTTATTTGAAACATAAAAAAAAAAAAATCGACCTCCTACCACCCTATTTTTTTTCTATGTTACGACGCGGGACGCCAATGACGTAAATGGAATCCCCAGGAAAACACGTGTCAACATGGACAGCTGCAGAGCATAGTGATTGCATGAGCTGACCTGTACCTCACCCGGGGTACCTTGTGCCTCGCAAGGGCTGAGAAATTCATTGACCTTGCGGCTGATCCCCCTTATGTATTCGAAATAATCATTGAGAGCATGGATTGATGAGTAGCTAGCATCACATGGCCTTTGCAGACTAGCACGGTTATTTATGTTCTATGCAAATTGAAGTCATGTTCGCGCGCTCATGTTTGGCTAGTGTATCAAAAACTATGGCGGTTCGGAAAGTATGAGCTTGCATATTAGCCAGCCTAATGACGTAGCATACCAGGATTACTAGCATTGTGGGAAAATGTGTTTTGGTGCTCGTCAGAGCCCACAGCTAAAACTACCAATCAAGAAATGTTTAATTTTCTCAGTGCCATGGGTTCCATAGGTTTACACCCAGTTGAGGGATGTTTTCGTTTTAATCAAAAATTTCTGACCCTCTGATGCAAAAACATCCATAAAAGAAGAACCTATTTTTTAGTTTCATTTACACACTTTCATTCCTTCTCTCGATCTGTAGCTGTTAACGTTAGTCTCTCACGCAGTATCAATGAATTTAGATATCTTTTGCAGTCTGGTCACAAACTACACTGTGGGAAAATACTTTCCGTACCGTCGTATAAATCAAAACAAACTTTCTGCTGATCCCCTTATTCTTTTCAAGCACTTAAATCAATGAGGAGAATGGAATGAGATGAGTAGCACCACATTGAGCTTGGTAAAGCAATACAGATGGTGACAACGATATATTATTAAATGTTATGTTCTATGCAAATTAGTACTGAGGATTAGTTGCAGTCCGCACATGTCTGACAAAACAACTTTACATGTAACAGACCTGACATGCATATCAGGTCTCTGTAAAATAAAACCCCACCGAAAACACCCATAATTTAATGGTAGTACAAATACCCATTATAAAAAAAAATAATTACTTTGTCCTTTCATTCATACATCGGCCGAGAATCGGCCGGTTCTAACACATTTATATGATTACCAATTTACCATGACCTTTCTCAGTTCATATTGCATAGAAATGTTTTTAGATAAGACTGAGTATTTAATACTCCAATAGTTTAAAGTTTGTGTTTCATATGTTTTGTGAATAGCCCGTTTGGCATATGTCCTTATTGTGGTGGTTCAGAAGTTGTCGTCTTGGTAGTAAATTTAGTCTCTTCTACGAATTTATTATGACACTGTTGATGCTGTACAAAAAAACAGCAACGGCAAGTGAAATACGACCTAAAAAAATACGTAACGAAAGAGCTTAGAAACGGGAATATTTCGGCCGTACAAAAAATATAAAGCACTAAAGCAGTAATTTTCTCAGTTCACTTATCACGGCGATTTTTCCGTGGGAGGAAGAGGTCAGTACCTGTCATGGTTGCGTAACTTCGGACCATTATAACAGTGGCAGTATAGCTGATTCGAACCGCTTGAAGTTGAGATCGTGATAGTATTATACTTAAGTAGCTGTCGTTAGCCGTAAGTTTTCTCATATAGGCTAAGAGTTATAGTTGATGCAGATGATAGCTAAATACACGTATTAAAATCAGTTTGAGCAACTCGTGTTTTCCAACTTAAAAACTGATAAAATTCCCATTATACTTTGTCCCTTTCTTTCATTCAATATATCGGTTGAGGATCGGCAAGCTCTGACATATTTTTGCCGATCCGATTTTTGCCGATTTTGCAAAATCGGCCGCCGATCCGAGGTCCGATACAAATATCGGTTAATCTCTAATAGCTATTGACAATTGAACTGAGATGACCTAATATCATTGTTAAGGAAGGAGGCAGATGGTAAACAAAGGTCAATGAGAAAGGCACTATGGATCAAGAAAGAGGTACAGCTTTCACGAACCATGATGAGGGGGCTTATCAACTTTCACACCCTGTTTTGCATCAAGGTTTTGCAATTTCCAACACAGGTTCCTAGGTTATTCTGCTGGTATAAACACATCTCCACTCCTACCCAATCTCATTGCTTCTAGAAAATGACCAACCGCTCAACAGAACATCAAGATATTGATGAGAATCTGAATTTATGCGTATCACTCAGCTTGCAGTCTAGAAGCCACAGGAATAAACTAGGTCCTGTCTGCTTTTACACAAGACACTGAACCTATCACAGTATTCACAACATAGTGGCCTATTGGTTAAATGTAGTTGGGATGCTATTAACCGTTTCTCAGTTTACCTGTGAGGTTAACACATTATACACACCTGCCACGGGCTATTTGGTTAACTCAAAACATGCATGCACATGATGACCACACCGGCCAGGCATTATGGCTGCATGCCTAGTTAGACACTGCAGTATGGAAAACTGCACTTTTTTTAAGACGATGGCTAGCAGACAATGCTTGTCAGATTTCAAGTATTGATCCTAAATGTCTAGTTGTAGTACGTGATGATTGGAATTTTAATGGAGAGGAGCTGCCCTAAACCTGGGGCCCTACAAACTTGCATTTAGTTTGTGCAGGTGTCCACTTCTGCGAGTCTGCACTGGATGTGGGTACCAATTCTGCTAATGCTGAATGATAGGACCCTTTTGGTCAATATTCTACTTTGGACAATGTGTTTAAGATTAAATTGAACAAAATAATAATAATTACTCAATTAATGTACTTTTAAAAATATTGTAAAATTTTAACAATTTGAATACTAGTTCTCAGATTCTAGTTCCACAATTCTCCTGGCGAACACTAATTTCAAATTTTGAATATAAATATCTATATGTAATACACCTATCGGCCTAGAACATGTAGATGATAGCTATCACTCCTCTACCAATCCTGGATTGTTAGCTTAAAGAAACACTGGCACATTAAAAATTGACATTTTTGCATGGGATGTAAAGCTTGGACATAAATTACGCCTCGCACGTCGGAGATTCTGGCCCGAAATCATGCTCCAGGACCATGACCAGTCTTAGTATCTCATAAGGCAGCTATTAATATTTTTCTACTTCAACTCCACAAACTCTGATGTTTTTATGATTCCAATCTCCAACTCTAAAATACAAATAAAATCATAAACTAAATTTTGTTCATGGAGTGGGGATTCAAACCCACGACCTTTAGATAACAAGACGAGCGCCCACCCACAGACACACGCCCGAAATCCGAGCCGGCAGGATGTCGTCTTTTGTAAGTAATTCAATATAAACAGTAACGGAATATATAAAACGCACACCAATAATAATGAATAGCGCCCCTATGAGACGAGTTGAAAATATATGCTCATGGAGCATATTCGGGCCAAATCGCCAAGAATCTTAGCCCTCACCTGAAAATTATTAAGCCCAAATCAGCACACGTATGGGTAAACAGAACGATTATATAATGACTCCGGCGACATAATTCAGCAGATGACCGGAAATGGTGGAACACGCGCTTAGAGTTGATTATCATGGCATGTTACCTTGTTTGACCAGTCTTGTGACCTTTGTGGTTTTTAATATCGATGAGTAATAGTCGATTGAATTGCAGTAATAGACACATTTGTTGATTAAGTTTACAGCAAACTTATAAAAGTTAGCCTGCAAATTCCTCGGGATGTCTTTAGAATCTTATAATGTCCTCTCTGTTTTGGAGCATGTTATTTTATGTGTATAATATATTAATTCGTTCCAATGGCCTAGAATATCACGCTGAGCAAATTGAAATTTCATATTTTGCAGAAAATGTTCGCCAGTGCCTGCTTAATTGTTAAGAGTGCAGTGCTAGTAATACAGAGGTTTCCTGGTTCGAGCCAAGCGCACTGTTTTTTCCCTCAATACTGTGTGCGATGGTCATTTCCAGGGAAAGATTTATAATATTCAATCTTGTTTGGTTGGGGTTTATGTGTGATCTCATGTTGTGTACCCAATCCATAATTCTGTAGTGTTTGGAACATTCGCCTGTGTGACATTAATGGATCCAAGCAAGTTTGCCCATACACAGTTTGCTGGACACTGCCGCCATACCTCAACTTGAAAAAATTACATCGACTAGATCAAACTGAAGATCAACTAAATATGAAAAGACAGACGGGTTGGGGCAGCTTAACCCTGATGCTTCCCCCCATTCATCTATGGACAACTGAAATGGACGATTGGATAGGGGAAAGATACAGCCATTGAGTTTGGAGCATGCTAAAGTGTACTATAGGTTCTCATCCCAAGTGTAATGCAACAGGGTTTGGCTTCAAGTTACAGTTCACATGTGTAGAGAAAATACTGAGCAAATTTAAATTTGTATACCAGGGATTCTCAATTATATTAGCTGAAGGGCCAGAGAATGCTGAACACATTTGAAAGTTCCCACTTGAGGGCCAAATACACCAGAATTTCTTATGTTTCCCTTTATATTTTAAAGGGAGATGGCCCGATTTAAGGAATGAGAAAAATAGTACCTTTCTTCCGATACCAAAATGTTGACCACTTCCAGTAAAATCTGGGGCTTCTGGGGACGAGGCTATTAGCAATCGGGCCATGGACCTTTAAGCCAAGTCAAGGGCCAATAATGAAAGGTTGGCGGGCCCGATTTGGCCTGTGGGCTGCCTATTGAGAACCTGTTGTATACGATTTTACAAAGTTGTGTGTTAGAATGGGGGGGGGGGGTGTTGACCATTACAAATGCACACTTGTTTGGAGCACATGAAAGTTTCAGAGCTGGAGGAATTGAGTACACCTACCACTCAACACCATTAATAGAATAATAGGCCAAGTCATGCAACTCTTAATAGGTAGACAGGTACTAAGGGAATGAGGTACTAAGGGAACGCATGAACAGAAAATAGCATGTCTGAACAGCCCATAACACTCTTTTAACACTGATAAGAATTAAATGTAGTGCAGCCCTCGGTGCTATCTGATTCAACACCTTTAGGAGACCCAATGATATATTATATCCCGACATGAACTTCACCCAACTGAGACCGTCTAAACACCATAAAAACAATGAACCACATAGTGCATTGGGTTATGTCACATTACCATCCAAGTAGCCACGGTATTTAGCCTCGGGTTAAGCAGCCTCTCCTCACCTATGACATCATCCCGCCATTTGTCCCCCACTTCCTCTCCGTACTCCTTCACTTTTCTACAAGATATGAAGTGATCTCATCCGCTCTCTAGTGTCTGATTTCTGACACGGAGAATTTTCGCCCCAGACTTTTGACAAATCAATCATCTACGGATGTGTTTGACTTGCGATTGCACTATTTCACCAGCCATCCATTTTCTCCTAGATTCACATAATGTATCTACTGGATTATTCTAAATTGCAAACACCATTTATTATCCCACAAAAAATAAATCTTGAGTAACTGCTTCATCAGCTGCCAAGTTCAAAATGTACTTTTATTTTTCAGAAAAGCAAAACACTGAACAAGTGTAGTCTCCTACAAAATACCAGCACTACTTTAATACTCCGTGCAGAAATAACCAATATAGAAGAGGAGCACGGACCCAGGTCAAACATCATCGTTTACCCCCTCACTACAGAAAGTAATCACATTTTATTGAAAATATGGAAATGAGCTCATTAATACTCATAACCTGCCAAAAATGTACACGACACATGACGATATCATGTTCTATCACCATGCCACGTTAGAAGTTTATAGACCAATCGGTTTAGTCTGTAGAGTGGATTAATGATTTTTTTTTACAAGGCAAATGAGTTCATTACTATTCATACCTATCCAAAAAGTATACAGCACATGTTCTAGAACCATGTTAGAAGTTTATATACTAATCAAAAAACCCTAACCTTAAAGGCTGACTCAGAGATTTTGAAATATAATTTTTGTAGTAATTAAAAACAATCACCTAAAACTAAAGATAGTCACCTAACCTAAAATGCTTGATTCCAAAGTTAGAGATGAATCAGATTTTTTGTTTTCATGCAGTAAACATTTATGTACAGTATAACAGTGCCATAAAGATACTGTGTATAACAAAAATTCCTGATCCAGAATGTTATAACAAAGTTGTGATTTCAATATGAAGAACTTCAATTTGAACTTAGTTACTTCTCACAGTGATCAGTACATGGACAAGCATTATGTATTTGCAAAATACATGATTGGTTCGAAAATTCAGTGCGCCCTCATCGGGAAATCTTTGAGTCAGCCTTTATGTACTCTTTTGTACTGGCTATGCCTATGAATCTAGACTCTGGCTTATCTTTCCTAACAACAAAATTGGGTCAGAAACCCACTTCTAACCCTCCTCAAATCACAACCTTGTTGGCACAAATGATTGGCATATTACCCCTCTTAATCCCTGATGTCTAACTTGGCATTTTGATGGGAGAAGCATACAGCAATATTGGACAGATATATACATCTCTTTAAACTCCAGGGTTTAATTTGACATTTCTGAAGGGAGAAGCTCTTAGCAAAAAATGAGTATATACCCCTTAAACTATGATGCTGAACTTGACTTTTGATGGAGGAGTGGTTAGGGGGATAGGAATAGAATCCCCTATGACAGTAATGATAGATGGTTGGAGGGAAAATGTTCGGGGAAGGGGATCTGATAAATTCAGAGCACCCTTAAACAACTTGCATACAATGGAATAAACTTTTTCTTGTAGATTTATGGGACTTTAATAATAGGTACAACAAAAATAATATGTTTTTTATTAGTCCCCAATTGCATGCATCAGCCAGGTTCTATAAAACGGTTTGACTAGGAAAGGGGGAGGTTGGGGCAGAGTAGAAGAGAAAAAGGGGCAGAAACTTAAGATTTAATTAAGTGGCACTATCAGTGATCCAAAAAGAGTCAAATATTTGAAATTTTCCGGAATAGCTTAAACAGAAAGTGAAGGATAATTCAGAATTGACAGAAAAGGAGAAAACAACAATTGTTCAAAGATACCTAATCGCCATTGGATTACGTGTTGTGTTAGTAAGTGTCCGACTAACAGTACTGACTAAAATATCCGATTTTGTCCTCGCGAGGTTGCTTTTGGTCATACCACTTGTATGTTAAGGATACCTGTACTTCTACTATGCACAATCTGAAAATTTTTAGATTTTTTTTTTTCATTTTCTGATTTACAATCCCTGATAGGGCCTTTAACAACTTACTGTGCTCAGTGATCGAGATCTCGATCAAAACATGTGGCAGTATGAATTATAAAATGCTGCCTTTTGTGGACATGGGAGGTTAATTAATAATCTTCATTTTAACTTGAAGGATCCTAGGAAGGACATTCCTATAGTCAGCAGCACATCCAAACTATGCTTGTTCCACAATATAGTATAGATATTTTGGGTGATCACACTGTCAAGATCCCCTTGGTGGTGTGGTGTGGTCCCCGAGGCAGAAGTGGCAAGATATGAAATCTTTCGGATGTAACCACTGATGTCCCATCCGATAGCCCCCTACCTCCCTCACAGGCCCTTTTCCAAAATTTTGTCTCTATATGCCCATGGGCCTGAGGTGTGAGGTAAAGCCAATGCTTTTACCCATCTTTTTTACGTGCATATTATATGCATGCACATGCCATCTTAAAATATGTACATTTACAGCCTGTGATATGCAGTGAAGCCAAGTGCTCTAAACCTGCGACAACAGTTTAATGGCATACTTTAGTTATCTTGGAGCTCAACAAGGTATATAATCCCAACACCAAAACATTACTGCTTGTAGACTGGCAGTCTAGTCAGTCTCTGTAATTTGCAGAATGCAAATCAGAAATGCGAGTTTTTAGTGGTGTGAGTTGGTCAACACTAATTTTGATTTACATGCATTCAGTCACTTGGTCCAGTTTTACTTGATAGCCTGATCACACGTCTCAGTTCAATGCCCTTATAGTATCTAAATTAGGAGTTGCTGACAGGTGGTTTCACTCAATGTTAAGCAACCCCGAGTGTTTCGGAACTATAGATCGGCCTGATTCATGCGTTGCTCTGGCCAATGAAGGGGGCCAGTTGTACATTTATAGATGTTAACGTTGTGGCGCATCGCCCGGGGCGCATGGGGGGTATGATGGGTATAGACTGTTCCAATCGTAATGCAGGATATCTCATCAATAATGAAAGTTCCAATCACTTCCAAGGGCCCTTGGGTGTTTTTGAATGCATGCTGAAGGGATTTCAAGGTACTGGTACATGTATTTGTAATATGTTTTGATGGTGCACATAATTGTGCGTTAATATGCTCCTGCTGTGCTTGGAGAATGATTGTTGATGATGGAGGATTCTCTGGTGGTGAAGGAAGCATTACCCATAAACGGGGACATGCATCCTCTCACCTACTGATTGTGCGGATGTTTTTCATCACACATCATCATGATACTCATGACAATAGTTGGTTAGTGTATCCCCAGCTTTCACCAACCTTTGGTACGGTATTCCCAATACTTTTCGTCTTGTTGTACGAGTGTAGACCTATTCATTTGATATGGTCCGATCCAGCCCATAACACGTATTTTTTCGCGAAAACAAAATTAAATAAAATCTACTATAGTAACTTTGTAATACCATTATGGCAAATTATAATGAAATGAAGGAGGAAGGAAAAAAATCTACGCCCCGTGTCGGATTCGAACCTGGGATGGCATGATCATGGGGCGAGAACTTACCACTTCGCTAGGCGGGATTGTGATTGTTATTGTGAAAATATAATGGTTAAATCTTATCCTAATTAAAACACAACGTCAAACATTCTACATTTACACTTTTGCGTAGCGAAAATGATTCGATTGTAAAATTTACACATTACTACTACTCCAAATCCGTCCAAATTTGGTATCATTTGAAGAGAAAAGATTCTGTGGGTGACGTTTCCCGAGCATCCGTGCTTTCGAAGAACGGCTCACTCATGTATCATTTGTCCTTCCCCCCTATGGCTCATCCTTCCCCCCCCCCCTCTGATGCTTATCGTGACGTCACGGGGCAAATTTAAATAAAATCAATAAAATTCACTTTTTTTGCTCAAAAATGCTGTTTTCGTAATGTTTTTCATCATCGTTTCCAACCCTGTTGAACCATTCTAAGGCGTTCCTGCGCTACAATGTTAAAATGTTGGCTTACATCTAGATATCGGGGCTTTTAGGTCGTTACTGGTATTTCTCTACGAGTATTTACAGTCTTCCGCCAAGCCCTAGTCGTGTGCTGTGCCACCTTCGGTGGTTCCGGGAACATCATTTTGCGTCCAGAGTAATGCACCAGTGTTTCATGTTAGGAAGACCTCGAGGAGAGCAATGAGGATTTTGTTTATTATCAGATGTGAGTCCTGTATATTAAAATTGGTATAGTTTTGAGGGTTAAAAATGTGTGGATAGAGACCATTCATGTGGCATGTGTAGGTACTGCCCTTTTTATTTCATTGTGGTGTAGAGAATTCTTTTAACCCGTTTTGGATAGAGGGAGTAATATATGGGGGCTAGAAAAGATGGTGTCTTTTTAAGTCTTTTCAGTCTGAAGCTTGTATTGTTTTTTTCTTTTGCTGATTTAGGGTTTTATGTGTACGGGGAGACTGGGTATGCACCGCGGGGGTAATTATAGCCCTTGGCTTTATTTGGGAGTCTCATATCAAGTTTTGGAGTACTACACACACAAGTGCAGACAGCCACACATACACACCAACCCACCAATGCAACATCTCCCACAGGCCCAAACATGTCAGACTTTAACCGCAAGCACTCGTGAATAAGTCCAATGATGCCTACTACAAATGTAAAAGATGAACCAACAAATCATTTCCACTAAAGGGTCACATTTTCCAGTTTTTTGTTGATGAAAAGTTAAACACTTTAAAGAACCCTCTGACAGACAGGTCCACTTTTTGGTGACGAGATGTTCAAAAGTTAGAAAGGGCCACTTAGGGATAGGGGTCTCCTTTTAACCAACCAACTTTTGGAGACCAGGATAACAATGCATTCAATTTCTTAGCCGAGAAGGAAGGCAACGTTTTTTATTAAGATGAAGCCCAGGGATGTAAGTGGGTTATGGTGTCTTTTGTCCGCGTGTGGTCTCTGTAATTTGCAGAGCACAACAACACAACCCCACACAAACACACATACAACTTGCAATCGTGTGAAATTTTAATTTTGAAGCCTCTACCACTACCAGCTCTCTCCAGCTCCATCACCCGCTCCATCAGTCCAGCTTTGAGAGAAATATGGAGATTAAGGGGTGGCAACTATTGTGAACATGATGTCGGTACCTCACAACCTGAAGTAAAGGTGCAACGAGAGATTTTGAGGCAAGCAAATATTGTGTCATAATGTAATTTCATCTAGAATAGACACTCAATATGTTTCTTCCTTGTAATTAGGGGCACAGAATTCTTAAAGAGAGAAAAACGGGATTTTGATTTGCTTATATTTTAATATAAAAAAGAGGCTGAATTTTGTATTTGCTCCTATACGAAATTATAAAGTTCACAATTTTTTTGTAACCAAAGAAACATTTCTGAGCTTAATCATTACAGATAGGGATATTTTCGCTGGCAAGCTTTACATCATGCAAAAGAATACTTTTGATTTTTTAAGGGACACCTGATATTGAAATCTCTCGTTGCAACCTTAAAGATTTGAAGAGAGTTAGTGTGAACTTACCTCTTAATGTGTGCCGTGCAATGGGAGTGGATAGCCAACAACAAGAAAATGTAGACTGAGACACACACTCACTCAACACTGCCATACACAAACTAGCCCTGTTCATAGGCGGCAACTGACCATAGCCCTGTCCTTCGTGGAAGTTTTTTCCACATGGGCCGCTTGGAATTTAACCACTTTGTGGCCGGTCGAGTAAAAGTGAAGGAATGAAAGTCAAAGCATAAAGACAGAACAAAGAAAAAAAGCTTGAATATGAAAAAAGGGCATAAAAGATTTTATATGGTCAAATTTAAACCTATGAAGCAATTTTCTTTTTTTTTCAGGAGGGCCGCCTAAAGATAAATTAGTGTGGGGTACGGCAGCAACTCCATTTCAAGGTGAATGATGGGTCGGTAAGCAGCCCCTACGATTCTCTACACGCAAGTTTTCTTAAACGCTTTGAATCCCTATATCAATACTTTTCATTAGTGGAAAGTGTGATTTCCTTAGGGGAAAAGAAAATGTGTACACTGTACACATAATTAAGAGGGTCGGTTTTTAAAGGTCCCAAGAAAATGCAAAACGAAATTGATGTGGTTTGTGTCAGTCTACAAGGAGGGACTAGACACATTCAATAATTGGGGTTGGTGGAATGACATCCATTCAGTTGACTCTTGATTCTTCAAGAGTAATCAGAAAATTCCAGGTGATTGGGTTTGAATCTATTCATGACACTGACTGAAAATCATTAGTTTTCACTAAGATGTCACTGGTAGTGTAGTCCTTTTTCTGCCTGTTTTTTATGAATGTTAAGGTCCGCAGAGAGATTGTAGTAGGTTTCTATCAATCTCATTTCCTGGGACGCTTTAGACTCTACGTATTGTTTTTTAAAACACTTGGTTGAACATTATTTAAAACTGCGAAGCTCTGCAACATAAGATAGCCCAAACAAAGGATGTTCCTGTAACTAATCCCTCCAAGAAAAAGGTATTTAACAACTTCAATAAATATATCAGTGCAAATTGCAAAGTACTCTCGACAATACCAATGTGATGGCACAACCATCTCCCCGTCATATCTTGTGCCCGTTTTAATTACATGTCTTAGCCCTCCTAAATTGAATTGGCTTAAGGGTTAGCAGCGATATTTGCGAGAGAATCGAAAAATGTGGAAATACTGTGTTTAACTTATAAACAGGGATAAGTGTGTACAACACTCCTATAACTGCTTTAATGGTAGAAACAAACCACCAAATAGTGAAAAAAAATGAATTTTGAGGAAATTTGTCATACCATCTCCCGCAAAAGACATACAGCGATGACGTCTCAAAATTAACAATAAGCTGGTTTGTGGTTTACACCTAGCATAAAATAAACAAAGATCAATAATGGGTGTGTATTTTGAGGTCAAAGTGCCTTGGCATGGTGTACAATATCACGCTTACAATCTGGATGTTCACGTGAGAAAGCTTTTTTTGATCTCAAAGTCGGAATTTGATACTGCACGTATAGAAATTAGATTCCGATAAAAAGTACTCTGCCTTGTCTTTAATACAACCAACGAGGCCACGGATTTCAGCCAACCCCTGCAGGTTTTGTTTGCATAGCCATGGGGCCAGTAACAAACAATACAACAATATGATTTTGAAGAGATTTTTCGATGTTTCGGATTTAGCAATCGCTGCTAATCCCTTTAACTGGACCGTAATCAACCAATTCTCAATTAGTTTGTTGATAAAAGGTGTGTAAAAGGGTATTTATTAGTATGTTCGTTATACTCCGTAGTCTGGCACCGCATTTATTTTTGCCACCCTACTCACTCTACTCTCTACTCCATATACTAATACGGGGTCCGTTCGCGGAACCCATACGTAACCCTACTGTATACTAACGTCATCGTATGTCCTCCATAAATGAACCTTTTTATACCAGTTGGCATTTACACGGTGCTTTGGATAAGTTTTAATCCACTCAGGCATGAACTAGTATCACGTAGATTTACGACTGAGTTTCGCGACGAACCCCAGGTCACCTGAAGTTGGCCCAGGCCCGGTAGATTAAAAAAATCGGGGCCCTGCTTTTAGAAAATGTGCGACACAGCACTGAAACAAACTTGCTTTATATACCTTTAGGTTAGCCACTGAAAAGACCCTTTGGGATGAAATCATCTATCTATGACCATTTTGATACACATTGTTGCTTATAACATCTAAACGGTTTTTGAGCGATTTGACTCCGGATTTGACTAAAAAATGAGAATAAAATAATATATTAGCATTTTTTCAACGCTGTCCTTTATGCAGGTTAAGAAAACGCAATTTTTTCTGTCGTGCGTAAACCCCTAGGCCCTTAGGTACCAAATTATGTAACCCCTAGGCCCTTTTGTACAATTATTTAGTGTAAATTGCAATTGACATTTTACGCTTCTTCATGCAAAAGCAAACATTTGCCCGGATATAGTATCATGTACGGGTGAGCTCAAAGTGATGGATAAGGGGGGCAACCACTCCTCTTCAGGAGAGAACTACCAACATGCCTAGTACGACACTTAAATATCGCATACACTTGATTTTGATACCAAATGGATAGCTATGGTCCTCCTCTCCCCATTGATATCAAAATGAGTACCAACCTGCCTAGCATTACGTCAAAATGACGTCATAAAGTTCGCATGTCAGCAAAACTGCCAATTTCCATAGACACACAGTGTAGAGTAGGGAAAATTCCATTTTTCTCCAAAAAGTTAGGAGTATCCGATTTTCATGCATTTTTTTGGCTCTATTTGATGGGAAATTACTAGTTTTGTGTGCTAAAGGACAGGGCATTTTAGTGCTATAAAATGTTTTTGAGTCACGAAAAATGCGAAATATCAATAATACACACACATATCCGGTATTTTCATACTTTCCTCAACTAGAAAGAAGAAATTCTAAGCTATCCTGCATGTGTGGTACCAAATTTATAGGAATCGGATGTTCAGCAAGGAAAATCACAAAGGGGTGGCAAACCACTCCATATACGGGAGTTTTGTTACATGAAATGACCCAGGTAGACGAATGTTAAAACCTGGGGGAGGGGGCACTCATATAAAGTGGATACGGATGTAAGGCTGGTGCTTCCAAGCCCAGGGGCATTCGGTGACAGGATGTGCACAAAATAGGAATCTTTGGGTGAGAGACAGCCTAATTGCTCAAAAATAAGAGTTTTTTGCAGGTGTTAAACTTGATAAATTTCCAAAAATATGGGGTCTTTGTGTGAACATTTTTGAAAAATATCTTTAAAAAGAGGTCTTTGGATGAACATTTTTGAAAATTTTCCCAAAAAAATAGTCGTCTTTTGGTGGCAGTGGTAAAATTAAAAAACAATATATATGGGACCTATATGGGGTCTTTGGGTGACGATGCTGAAAATGGCGGTCTTACCACTAACAGCCTTCCACTTTACCTTAAACTACAAAATTAAAGTGTTCCTTCCTGGGGGTTAAATATAGAGTCATCTACTTTAAGCTTGGAATGTTCGTCAATATGCTTATATTTTGTGTGTTGTTTGTTTGGTTGTTTTTGTAAACTGCTTCTTTTTAGGCCCTATGATTCATATGCTCATGGGCCGTTCAAGTCACTTTTTCCACGGCCGATTGACTACCCAGTCCCGCCTCTGGCCCTTCATGCAGGCTCTAAGGCCCAACTGAGAAATAAAGCTCTAGCTTATTAATTCTGTTTTACATGTGAGAGACCAGGGGAGAGTATTGTCAATAAGTCATAAATCCACAGACCACTACAAGCATGGCATACCCTAGCCTAGTATATGAAATTCTGGGACACCTTAATTTGTGTTTATATCCCTAAAGAAAAAGCATTAAAATGTTCTTTGGTGACTCTTCACCACTTACACTTACAGTGTTTGGGACGGCCATTATGGGTTCAATTGCCAAGTCCATTAACCTTCTATACCCTACCACATGAGACCTCAAACTTAGCATGACATGGCAGTTTCATATTTTATCTTAAGACTTGTGCTTAGGCTGTACTAACTTAATGCCAATAAAGAGGTTATAACTCAATGGGGTGACTGCTCGCAAACTTGATACTCTGCATTTTTCTGCATTCGCTTCTGCAAATTACAGAGACCGGCAGTCTAGTCTAGAGTCCTCCTGCCGCATCCTCAAAAGTATTGTTTCATGCAGTCACATGTAAACTCTAACCCTTCCCACTCTTCCATAATCCTGCCACCCTTCCTAAAACCAAAAGATATAACAAACACACAATTGTTTGGTTGTGCAGCTATTGTAACGTTGCACTGTTTTTACGGTGTATCTATTGGGTGTGGAACATTTGGGTGTTTGGAGAGGTGAGAACTCAATGGACTCAAAATTCTGCCCGGAAAGGTCTGCTAGACACTAGTGTCTACAATCCCTGTTGCTTGTTGAGGTACACCTCTGAATCACTGGCATATCTAGCTAGACTCTTCCTATTTTAACTTGCCATAGTGTGCGTCGTAATGAATTTAAACAGAGCAGAAAATAGCATGATATGTGAGTGAGGATTTAGGGTATTTTGGGTGCCCACACCAAAGAATTTGCTTTTGATCGGTCCTGATACAGCAGGAGAAATGTGGTGTCCTTCAAATCGTGTTACTCCCTATCTAGCACAAACAACTTATGTCCCAAGCCATCATGGTCAGTTTGGAGGGAATACCCCTAATAGAGCAGTTAATCACTGTTGGGTATGCCTCTGAGGGCTCAGCAGTCCTTTTAAAGGTGCAACAAAGATTTTGGGGCCCCCAGATATGGTTCCATCACTATTTACTTTCATATACATGGAAACTTGTTAACAAAATCGTCGGGGTCGGCAAATCATTTCGTTATAATCCGAACTTCGTTGGACCGTGAATCTGCTAAATTTTAGTCCCACCGTACCAGATCATATAAACACTAATTAATGTTATTGGTTACACTAACAACAAACACCACTAAACACTGTAAAATATGCCAGGAAAACGTTCAATCTTTTTTTGTTCAACATTCAATTACGAACATTTTAATGTGGAACATTTTGACCCGTGTACTGGGTATTTTCTGTTTTCACAATTACATAATTGTGCTAAAAACCGAGTTAAAATTTGGCCTTGAATCTCTCTACATGCTACGCAGTAGAGACGAGGGCTGGAGGCACAAAATGAACAGTTGATGACAGTCCCTAGTCACCAGTTCGTTGTACATGTTTTATTCAAAGTGTTTCCCCTTCAGTTGGTGTATTCTACAGCATAAAGAATTTAAAAAACGGTCCTATGTTTCCGCTATTGAATTTGTGAATTCTGCAATTCATAAACTTCCGGGATTTCCCCGTGCATCATGTGCATGCATGTGACAATATGCAGATCAACCCTGATCAGATCCGTGTTGTAATTGGCTTGTTGCATTCAGGCTTATGATTATTCATCAAAGGGTAATCATGTGACGTTCTTCATCCATTATTTTTTTCATGACAGGTGGCATGCCAGAAATGTGTGTCAAGTGATTTTTAGTCAGGAGGAACCTCGTTTCTATAAAAATGATATATTTAGGAGTTGTTATTGTTTATCATAAAAAAATAATGAATACTGAAACAACAAGAAATTATAACGCCAGACCAATAAATTGTTCGTGAATTTATTATGCGCCGCAAAATATTTGCCGTACTTCTTACAATGAGTGAAATTCCCAAACAGCCCCGTGCGCGCAGACTGCAAGTCTAGCACTATGTGGCCCGGATGTTACCTGCTCGATGCTTTGCTGCAGCGGTAGTGTGGTCTGGCGTCTACGCATTGCATTGACAATTGATTCGGCATGAATTTAGGGATTTACTATCTTGCGAATATTTTTCCTTCCGCAATGCCAAGTCAAGTCCGTCCAATTTTACTACTTTTCGTTATATTGCATGAATAAACCTGTAATTAATAGAAGTGTGTGAGGGATTAGGTTCGTACATATCCGATATTCGTTATAATAAAAACATTCGTTGTAAACATGTGATATTTTTACAGAAAGATAGGCGCTAGTCGGGACCAGGCAGTCTACTTCGGAGTAAGCGGGTTTTCGGTGTAAGCGATTTCGTTATAAACGAGTTTTTCCATTCCTCCACTGTAATTAGACTCATTTATAAATTCTTCTTACCGTGATTGGCTACAGAAATGTCTTAAGAGGCTGATTTTTCGTATTTGCTACGATAAACGAAAGTAGAAAATTTTTTCATAATTTTTGTACAAAGAAACATTTTTCAGCTTAACCTTTTAGAGGGAATATTTTTTGACGGAAGCTTTCATCATGGCAAAACTCAGGACTTTGATTTCTTAAGGGACACCTGATTGTGAAATGTCTCGTGCAAAACCTTTAAATTGCAATAAATACCTTTCCTGTTTTACATTGCCTTCCTTGTCCAATTGCTCAGAGCAACCACCTTAATAAAATGCTTAGCAGTTTACATAAAGGACACCAAGCCCTACAGCCAACATAAAAAATGAACTCTACAGTCATGCACCATTAACACTTCAGTCACCAATAACTGCAGAATTCCCACATGTTTTAAAGCACAAAAATAGCGCTTGCATGTTATGCTTCTCAAATGACCGTCACACAATATTTGCAGGTTCATTTTTTATGATTTAATCACAAGCATTTCAGGTAAGGCAACTCCTGTCCTTTTTTTTTTTTTTTTATAATTTGGCAGTCTATAAAGTTCTCTAACCAAAGTTCTGCTTATTTTCTAAAACCTTTCGACACTTTTTAAATTCTTGGTATAAAGTCTTGTACAAGATTTAACTAAACTTCACCAATGCATACCTCTATTATATGCCATGTTTGAAATGATTCAATTTGGTCCTTCAAGCAAATACATGGATTTTTTTGGTTTGAAACATGCCCAATTTCTCACCAAGCTGAGATTTTTGCATGTTAATGGAATAACAGAGCATTATTCCATTTAGCTGTGCCCCAACCAGTTCATTGATACTTCCTATCATGAAAATACAACAAGGCCCTTGGATTAAGTTTCCACTACTTCATCCGTGTTTGATTTTTAACAAATTTCATTGCGGGCAAATTATTTTCCTTTAAAAATCTATTTAACCTGTCTCTCCTCTATGGAGAATAGACATATAGAGGGTTTCTTCTCTCTTTCTGATCGTGTCCAAACATTTGGTTCTCAATATGATCCAGCCAGAATGGTTCCAACGTCTGGCTGCTTCACTGAATTCCGCAAGGGTTCCCTTGTTTGTGCATTGTTGCCCAAGCAAGTGGGCAGACCAAGAGGTGTCCATTGTCTGTGTGCTGTTCCAGTTCCACACCCACAGGTAGTATCCTGGTCTGCTTCCAGATATCCCCACTTCCTGCAAGGAAACCTTAGATCGGATCGTCCAATTCTGGTTCTCAATCGATTGAGGCATCGCCATTCAGACCCATGAGGAGTCGGCTCAGTGGGAGATGCTCCCAGGTCAATACCGATAGATTTTACTTGGTTGATGAGCAAGTCTTTCTCTTTCTTTCCAACAAGGCGACTCTCTTTACCTCTTAGAGACTGTTTCAAGAGGTGGGCTTTACTTAAGAAACTCTTTGAATTTAAGGCGGTTGGCAGGCCGTACTGTCCAGACCTAGGGTGCTTCACATTGGATACTTTGGCAGCTACGCTCTATAGCTGCTCGCTATACTAAACGACTACGACGGATGTCTGGTCTGGTGGAGCAATTCCTGCTAGGCCTAGGATGTATAAGTTTTTCCGTTGGTGTTGGACGGAGGCATCCTGTGATAAGCCGGCAGAGGCCTTTAAAAAAAAAAAATAAAACCTGGATCAAGCTTCTGGCATGGGTTGATCTTTCCCATACATGGCAGGCATACTCTGCACATGAGTACACAGGGCAGTGCCGTCGATCTAGGGTAAGTGGGCGAGCACCCATCTGGTGCCAGTGAGTTTGTTCAAGATGTTTTGCGTGAACATACTTTACTCTTCGTCTCTCAATGTGGGTCTTATAAGAGAGAAAGAGTGCGGTCCAGGTGACTCCTAGGTAGAGCAGGGTTATCACACCAACAGTGCTCCAGGGAGTTCCACCAGTACCAGGTAACTTTAAGCTGGACGTTTGGCTCCGGTTGCGTAGATGAAAAGCACCACCTTGGTCTTAGATGGATTTGCACGTAGGTTGGTTTTCCTCATAATAAGGATTGAGTTCATCCAAAGATTTGGAGAGTCTCTTTCAACAAAACAACTGGAGTCGGCATCTTGTGCGCTAATTCCAAGAATCGGCTGCATAAATAAAACGACAGTTCCTGCACTCCAGGTTGTGTGTATATATGTTGGAACAGGAGAGGTTGCAAGCACACTCCCTTGTGGTAGACCATTCTTAGGCTTACGCCATCGGCTCTTCCTCTTCTTTCGCTCCTAGCTGAACAAAGACATCCTGTTTAGCCAGCAATCCACGGATAAGGTCAGTCAAGCGGATATCCTGGGTGATTTCCAGGATCTTTTTGGAGTAGGCATCTGTGATAAGCAGTGTCGATGCTGCTGATGGGTCGACGAACACGACTCCGGTTAAAAAACCCTTCTCGAAACCTCCTCAATGTGTTTTGAGTTAGGTTGAGTACAAGTCTTGGCTTGTTGTTGATTTGCCTGGTCGGAAGCTGCTGTTCTGGTTATGATTTGTTCGTCTATCATAGGTGCGATACGATGAGGGCAGGAGGCGTTCCAAGACTTGTAGTATGGCCTAAGGAGTTATATAGGGTGTAGCTCTTGGGGATTGGAGTGGATTTTCCCATGCTTAGGAATGCCATAACATGTCTTCCTCCATATCTTTGGGAACCTGTGGGAAATAAGGCAATCAACTGTAGAAGCTCAAGAAACCATTTCTTTGCTACTGGACCGAAAATTTTTAGCTGCTAGTAGAGATGTGTCAAGGCCTACTGCTTTTCCTGGGTGAAGTTAGCATACCGGATTCCAATTCGTCCAAGTTGAAGGGGGCCCCCGGTTACAACCAGGGTCCCACTATACCTCTTATTGTCCCTATTTTGGATCTTCTTGGTTTCTTGCTGCACTTGCCACTTAATAAGCAGTTGGTGGGCAACTTGGTTGGGTGTAAACATTTGGCTGCTGTGGAAGGTTCTGTTTGGAATTCCCCTCGGAGCTTTCGGTGGTCGACCATGCTTTCTTGCTGTTAGGTGTTCATATCGGTGGATTCATTAAGTGGTGCCAGGTTTTGATCTTTTCCTGGGAGATCCTTCTCCGAGACTTCCTCAACCTTAAGCAGTTGTTTCAGCCAAAAAGGACCGCTTCAAACATGGTGATATTATAAAACTCTTGATATTCTGTAGCACATTCCTTGAAAGGCCTGGTATAGGTTTCCTCCGACAGCCTCTGGGTATGAATCTCCGAGCACTCTTGTTCACTAGTTGGGCATTTGTCATATTTATGGGGTTTTTGGAGCAATTGTCTTCACGTTCTGATCCAGGTATCAGTGAATCCTTGCCAGTCTGCTTTCTTGTATTTAAAGCGTGCTCTTAAAAGCAACTTTGGTTTGGGCCTTACTGGCAGCGTTGATTGATACCGATATGGTCGAAATGTTGAGTTTGGTTAACAGATCCATAACAATCTTGCTACATAGGTTAGAGATGTTTTTTGCTAATAGCTAGATCAGGGTTATACCCTCCTTTCTTCCAGCGGCCATCTATGAAATGATGTCGGCAGCTTAGATTCGTGAAGGAACGTAGATGTTGACTGGTCTATCCATTCTTCGACAAGCTGTCCGTCTTTTTGTTAGTTTCATTGAGCCCCATTGGGTACTATGGCTGTTGAAGGTCGCCAATTTGAAGAAGTGAGGTTTGGTGGATTCCAATGGTTGAGTGAGGGTGCTCGAATTCCTACCTGATGAGGTTTGTAGACAGAAGTAACTATGACAGACTAAGCTCAATGGTGAGGACTTCGATGTTGTTATCATCAGACATGAGGTTGCTTCTACTTTCGGTAACCTGTCTCACAAATATAGCACTTCCTTATTGTCGATGTTGGTCCTTCTCGTGCAAGGACCATTCCTGGTATGGTTGGGCGGTGTTATTGATTCCGCTGTGGGTTTCCCTGCAGACATAGGACATCGCAATGGCAGATTGTTACACCCAAAAGCAGCAATGATGGTACTTTTTGCAACTGGAAAAACCCTCCACATTCAATGACACTATAGTCAAGGCAGACCTTAGAAGGCCTGCGCGGAGGTCTATCATGAATGGATTACTTAAGAAATGATGTTATGGAAAACGGTGTTGGATTTGCAGAGATTAGTTCGATGCTTCGCTTCGCAGTTTTAACACTTTGCTTCGTCTACGTGCAAGCTAACATGGAGACCACAAGACGGTTTTTCTCACTTCTATAGAGGGTGCTATAAATGTACAAATCATGATCTTTGGAGGCCTCTAATGGCAAGGTTCCCACAATGAATTTTTGCTGAGTTTTTCAGATGTGTATAGCGCTTGCATATCAGTCGTCAAAAATTGTGTTGCATGCTTAAAATTGCTCTAAAAATACAAGGTGATGATTTTTGCAGGGGGTCAAACAGCATGTGACTGATATTGCTGGTTATTTGCTTGACTATAAGCATTTTTACGCTTTATCATACGTATGTCTTTTGGGCATTCGATTGGGAGGCATGGGAATTCATGGTTAGGATCATGAACAGATTAAAATGTCAAGAGCAAGGTGAAAACACCATAGCAGTGTGGTGAGTGATGAATCCAAATTAGTTGTCTACGTGTGTCGCCGCCTGAATATTTTTTTTTTGTTTTATTCTCGATTGTCATACTAAATGAGACGTTCAAACAGCTTGGCAGTCAGACGGGTAGCAAACATAAGCATCATCCCCATTTTACTTAGTCCCTTCTCCTTTTCTTCCTTTATCTAATAAACAATCCTCTTTTTTTTACATGCCATATTTGCAAGTAACTAACTGACATTATTGTGATTGTAACATTAGTTCAAATTTGCTGACCTGAAGCTTATCAAATATTGCACAACTCAACCCAGTACATAAATTTTTAAAGAATTAGATCTGCTCTTGTTAAAATGCCTTAAACCGACCATTTTCATTTTTGTACAGTCAAAGATACAGCCTATGGTTGATGTTGTTGTGGCCTGTTTAAACATCACTCCTTCTGTGTGGAGCATGTGGTGTTTAGGCTATATTCAGATAGTGGTGGCTATGGTTTTCAGTGGAAATTTAGCTGAACAAAAGACCTACAACAAACCCCCTAAGGGTGTTTTTTTCCAGATTATACAGTATTTGCTAGGTTTTTAAGAAAATGCTCAAAATCACACGGCGAGTGTAAAATATGTTAATCCACATTCTACATACATTTTGTGGGCTTTTGGTGGTTAATAATGTAGTTCAGTTTCGTACCTAATCATATCATTTTCAAATGGAGAAAATGTGTCCTAGTAGATTTGGCCCTGCGCCTTTAAAATCCTTATTGCAAGGTTTTTGCTGATATTTCAATCTAACGCGGTTTTTAGTACATATACACCAAAATTGAACACAATTTCTGACTTCCCCCAAAGGATTTCCTAAAAATTTATATGACCACTTCCCACAAGATGGTAAAGATTAACAAGAAAATAAATTTTTGGCAAATGCTTATCTACCTAGTCCTTCAGAAGACTTAACTTCTTAGGACTCAAGTAAACTGGCTTTTGCTTTCTGGTTTGATACACGTCTTCTTAGCTGTGTGAACCTCTATAGTCTTTGCTTTGTCTACCATTCACACATGACACTATGTGCAAATTTATAATAAGCCCCAATATCAGACTGGAAAAATGAACAGAGGCGACGGGAGTTTGTAGCGCGGTGACAAGTTAAATAAACGACAAAAAAGTGTGAACCTTAATTGTAGGGAGTGAAGCGATTGCGGTAGTGGGGGGTCCACGGGCCTCCTTAGGGCCCCTGGTGGGAGTTCAGGAGGCAAAGACTCATTAAAAATTGTTTTTGTGTTTGTAAGGGGTTAAATAACCCGTTTTAATATTTTTGATAATTCACGTGTTAGTTAATAGTTGGAAGCATAATGTTTTTTTTTTTTTTTTTTTGTTATTTTAATAGTCACAGGAAATGTTTATGTCAATAATTCACATCCACTAAAACATATAGGTACGTGTTTGCAAAATATCTAATATGCAAGAAGCCAGTTACTTGAGTCCGTAAGAAGTTACGTATTCTGGAGTACAGGTAGCATTGCCACAATGAGTAAAAGCCAACCAAGTAAGAAACGGAAATCGCACGTGAGGACCTTAAAATTCCACCTACAAGGAAGTAGGTAACATGTGGACCAATGGATAAAGTACCCTACTCGCATGCCAAAGGTTGTGAGTTTGAGCCAATTGGGCAAATGTGTTCACCTTGAGTAAGGCATATTTACCCCAATTACTCCTCTCTAACCCTCTGTGTAAAATGGGGACTGTATTATTCAATGTTGGGAAGGTAACCGAGACTCGCAGAAGAGGTGTACTGATCCCCCCTCACTGCGATCCAGAACTGCTTTGAGGGAACCCGGAGGTAAGGACCTCTAATAGCCAACTAGGCTGATTTGAATTTTGGCAGATACCCCGGGGGCATGCACGCAAAAGCCTCCCCCAGATTATACCACGCACCTACAGAACATTATATGGCGGAGTTTGTGCAATCGCTTCAAAAAGAGATGGGCACCCAGTTCTTGTGTACACAGGTCTGGAAAACATCTTGCATCTTGGAATGAGCACTGCATTTGTCAACATTTTAAAATGTCCCCAATTTTCCATGAGTTTTTTTTTTTTGGGGGGGGGGGGTAAATTTCAAGCCTATCTTGGGCAGCAATGAGCAGTCAATTGACTGTAGCCATATCAAAACTGTCATAAGTATAGTACAAAATCATCCACAAAGTAGATTCTGCGAAAAATTAAAAATAGGATGCAAATCCTGCGAGCAACATGCACCTGCTGTAAACGAACTTCTATTCAAGTTGAAGGGATAGGGACAGGTTTTTAGCAGGCGCTACTGATCCAGGCGTCTTGATTCTCACAGTCATTGTGGCTTGTGTTTGCCCTTGCCCCAGGGATCAGGATTGCTCACCCCATGTTGTAATGCACCCAATAACGAGCGACCACATGACGAAACGAGGAGAAACGGACATAGTAAAAACCTCATAGGTTGATCACTTAAACAATAACACCCGCGTCTGGATCTAGGAGGACCTCCAAGCCAAGTCTATGTGACACAAACCAAAGGGAAGGTCTATTTACTCTATCTTTTCACCTATTTGCCTGGTCTGTACAGGGGAGTAACAACTGGGGTCACCTTGTTAGAGGGGGCAAATTCCAGTTTTGAGGCAGATCTCCTGGTTGGGAGGTGAAAATCCGTAGGACAAGACAAAAAGGGGTCTAATAGCATCATTTCAAGCTTTTTTATTCCCAGCCAAAGTCTGGCGCGTTGAGATCTTTTGGAAATGCTGTGCTTGGCATTGCATAAAAAGAGAATTTATCACTTTGCAAATAATGGTCAGACAATTTTCAAGAAGATATTCTATCATCCAGACAAAAAAAAAGTTAATCCATTTTCCAGTGAGAAGGCTTGGATAATGTCTTTCAATGAGTAAACATTTTTAGAGGAAAGCAATCTGTTAGAGATTTAACAACTCAGGAAGTTGACAATTGTAGGGCATCCTAATTACAAAATCACTGAGCATGTCGTAAAATGATATGAAAATTAGGAGACTAATCTGGAAATGGGCATGCTTGTAGAGAAAGCTAACATATGTGTTATTTCATTAGGATAACCAGGTTCTGCAATTTCATCTGCTTATTTTAATAGTCATTCTTTATTCAGTTGTTTACTATCCATTTTAGAGTTTCTGGTCATTCCTTCTGTAACAATATACTAGCATATATGGTTTATAATAGCATGGTAAACTTGACTGAGAGTGCTTCCTGCTAAGATTTCCGCAAGAAACGTGTTAAAGTTTTTTCACGATCAAAATGCACGACTCTCTGATGCTTAAGCGTACTATTATTGTTCATGTTTTGTGGCTTGGGTAAGCTCCATTGAGAAAAAATGCATCTAAGTCCCGGATGCAGTGAGACGTCATGAAACGAGAAAGACACATATGGATACGAAATCACTGGCCGGGCCAGCGACACCGCTCGTAGTGTAGTATCCCCGGGGTCTGGGAGTACGTGGGGACCGGGGGCACTGGTCAGACCCAACCAGAGTTTCCGGACTTTTCTAGTGTCCCCTCTTCCCTATTTCCTTCACTCCTCCCTAGAAACAGAGGATGCGTTAAGGTTAAAGTAGACTTTTTGATGTTGGATCTCTGCAAAAGTGTGGCTCAAAAAGTTATGGTCTCAGAAACAATGAAAAAAATATATAAAAAAATAACAATATGTTTTTAGAGTCAAATCTTTTTGGGCTACTTTTCTGTGACCAAATTTCTGAACTTTCTGCAGGCTAAACAAGCCAAAAATTTCTAACTTTATGACAAACACCCAAATCTAACTTTTGTCATGGGGAAATGGGGAAAATTAAAAAATAGAAAAAACATAAAAATAATAAAAATGTTAAATTTAGAAGCTATGTATATGCGGCATGGTTCTGAGACAAACTTTTTGTATTAAATCCCGGTGTATTGTTTAGGATCAAGGAGGTTGTTTCAAAGGAAAATGGACTTCAGAAGGTACGAAAGGGTTTCACCATCCATATATCAACACATTTTCAGACTCTCATGAAAGAACACAAATGTTCATCAAGAAGTGGGGCGGTAGCAAGTTTTTGTTTGTGCAATTTACCTAGACTGAGTTTTGTAGAGTACATATATTTTTTTTATATATTAACTTTACAAATTTTCTAACAAAGGTTCAAATCTGAGAATTGTGAGGATCTATTTAAGATGCCGATTGATTAAAAAATTTCTTGCACTTGTAGGCACTGCACTTCTTACAAAGTAATTACAACACCACCCTAGAGTAACAAAAGATTGAATCTGCTGAGCGGACATTCAAAGGTTCTATATTGCAGAGTGCAATGGAATATAGGTTATTTTCTTCCAACATCAGATAATGCCGACACCATAATCTTCAGTTCGTGTACTCACACCATCTGCAAGCCTGTAAGGTACACATAGACAAAAACTATTTGACCCAAATCATCGTTGGTTGGCAATATTTCCCCTGGAGCAAGGAAAATGTGAGGTTTCACGCACAGCACACCAAACTGGCCAGAATGGCAGTTGCAAAATAAACTACATGCAATGGTTGGGTCTGCCCCCACAGCCCTCTATCTTGGGTGGGCTACCAGTTTGGAAAATAAGGGCTGGCCACTTGGATATAGTAGATCAGAACAAAACATACTGGAATAACCCAGTGTTACTTCAATATCTCTTCAACTCTTTTATCAGTTCATCAGTATTTTTATCTATTCCTACTCTGCTTAGGACTACAATATCTCTTCTAGACTATGTTCATCAGATCATACATTTTTTTAAAATGTCTCATAAGCATTAAGATATGCTACACATCAGAATCTCCATAAATTGAGGTTAAATGAGTGCATACGATTGTTTGGAGGACATCGACAAAAATCCAATGAAAACACGCGTTCAGTTGACTGCACAATAATGGCCGGGAGCCATGTGGAAGTAGAGCTGCCAATGCCCCCCCCACAAAAAAAAAACCGAAGAAAATTTTAACTTCTAAAATTATCTTAAAAATAAAAAAAGATCAACTTTAAAAAAAAATATTGACTTTATTGCAATATGGTGTTCAAATATGAAAACTAAACCACTTTGTACTCAATCAATCAAGTTAAGCAACGTTTTTGCACATGTGCAAAAATGCTGCGGCACATATGCCCAATAACCAAGAACCATCGACTCTATGCGAATGAAAAAAAATCACGGCACAGTTATGCAATCAAAAGATGGCTGTCCCAAAGGAAATATATTTATGAATGTATATATTACAAGCATTCATGTGCGACATGATCTCGTTGAGCATGAATTTAGTGAGCAGGAAGTGTATACAGTCGGCATGACTTGTGTCACACCACTGAAACAAGTTCATCCAGATGGTTCGACACATAGCACTCCATATAAAATTCTTCCCTTCATGTTCAAGAAGAAACAACAATATTTTCATTACTAATGAGAGACTAGGAATAACACTATTCTGATTCCATTTTCAAATTGAGATAATCCTGCGGAAACAAAATATATAATCTAATTATACAAAGCCATTCAGAATTTGGACTTAAAATAGCATGGATAACATGCACAACTGCAGTTGCCACAAAGTCAAAATTTTTTGGGCCTCACCCAAAGAAGGCAGATTCACTAGAGTCACTAGTACTAACACTAGAATTACAGAGTCAGGTTATCACAATTAGCCACAAGAATGAAAGTGCCACTAAGAGATGTGTCATCAAGGTGAGTACAAAGAATGTTCTATCTGGGAGGCGGCCTAATTCAATATTGACATACATAAAATCTGAACCTGTTGTGGGGTGGTGTGGGGGGGGGGGGGGGGTTGGTGTGCAGTAATGGGGGTGGGTGTGATTGTGGCATGTGAGGGTTTTATAACCCCTTTCTGGGGTTTATGAATGTTTTATACCTTTAAGTCCATGGCCTATCGCGAATACCCTGGTCCCCAGCCACCCCCCACTTTTACGGAAGTGGTTAAAATTTTGGTATCAGAATTTTTTTTTAATATTTTTCTCCATTACCATGATGTGAAATATTAGGGGCTAATGATGTTGGTTGGAAGTAAATGTGCTCCATTGCGTTCGGACCCAATATAATTTTACGCGAGAGTACTCTATGGGGCTTACAAATCACGTTTATAGCTCGCACTTCAAAACGTTATTGATAATATTCAGCGCAAAACGTACCGATGGGGTTTGGTGTTAAAGCGCATTCTATCAGATGAAACTTCATAATCTTAATTCGGGCCATCCCCCTTAACTATGTTTGAATTTATTCATATCCTCACTGGTGAAAAAGGCAGAAAGGGTTTTTTGCGAGACGTTGAGTGAGCATTGTCTGGATGTTATGTGTTTTCAGTTTTGGTTAGGTTTCATTTTCAAGTCTTCTTCAAAAAGTTTTAAATTCTGATGAAACCAGATCTTGGGGGTTAAGGGCAATAGGGGTTCCTTCATATGTGGATGATGTCAAAGGTCAGGGACCAAGGTCAAGTCATCTGAGGTCATGTTTCATACTGCGCATCTACCAGGGGACAAACAAGTTACTTGCTGTTATTTTATTGCGTGTATACTATGACCAGTAAGCAGAGGTGGGGAAGCACTTTTCAGATGCAGTGGCTCCACTTGTTGGCCCTGGCAGCCTCTCCCTGCGGGGTCCCTTTTTGGTGTTATTAGTAATGCAAATAAATGATTATAAATAAAAGAAATATAACTAGGACATGTGCTCATTAAAACTACAAAATGCAGCTATTGTACACACTCTTTTCTGCACTCAAATCAAATTGAAGCGAAAAAATAATGTTCAGGGCTAGTTAAATACTTTTCATCAGGACAAAATGACTTATTTCTATAGAAAGGAAATATATCGTCGTAAAGGGAAATTGACTAAGGAAGCCCAACATTATGTTAGATTGTGTCAGTTCTCAATGATGAGTCCCAGTTTACCAATCAGTAAATTGGAAATACTGTATAACCAAGGATCAAATTTGCACAACATTAGATCAAAGCTAACGGTATACAAAAGTTCATCTTCTGAAAGCTGACAGAATCAGACATTGATTGGCTTTAAAAGATGTTTGTGGTAAGCCATCACAGTTGAGGAAGGATGTATACTACGTATCACTTTTCTGTCACCATATTTATATTTTTATCAAGAAATGCCAAGAAGAACATTTCTAATAATAAATCATAAAGGCATTTCGAATACACATTTTAAAGGCCCGACTCAGAGCTTTTGAAAATCATTTTTTTCTACTTAGAAAAATAGTCAACTATAACGAAAGTAATAACCAAAGAGCCAATCCAAATGTAGGTGAAACAGAGTTTTATTTCAGTAGGTAAAGCATGACAATACAGCAGACCATAAGGAGAATGTGTTATAACAAATTTTATGATCGGAATTTGTAGATAGTTGTGATTTTCTTGATATGAAGGACATCTGAATTGGGCTAGCTATTCCACAGGTTGATAACGGTAGTATGTGGACAAGCATTATTACATGCAAAGACACGTATGTAGAAATTGAGGGACACCGTTTATCGGAATCTCTGATCACCTTTAAGCATCCTGAACTGTTTATTCTTGTAGGTGATGCTCTTACATCTGTTTTGTAGTTTTTGATTCACATCACAACTAAACAGATGCCTAAATGTCCCCTACTTAATGTTGAATTGGTACCCATTATATTCACCATCAAACACACAGGACAGACCTGTTGTGGTTCAACTGCACACACCCATTTAAAGCACCAGCCTATCATGAACACACAGCTGTAACTTTTAACGGTACATGTAGGTAGCAAATGTGACAGAAACCTACTTTGCAACTAATAAAATAAAACAGTTTGTTAGATTTCACCGTGCACTATGAGACCACCAGGCTGGGCATAAAGCCAACTTGGTTTTGAATCCTGAGCTTGGGGCTAAAAACAGGGCAACCTTGTTATCCTGAGTATTTTGATAGCTTTTGGAAGCCTATATCCTGTCAGTGTTAGCATAAACTTGAGAAGGGTTCTTTTCTAAGAAGACCATAGAACATTTTTGCATTATTGTAGGTGAGTAAAAATTTCCCCAGGAAGGCAAATTGCATGTGTAGTTATTATACGAACCGTCTCTTACTGCCTGGCAATATGCACATGCAAAAATTAGCTATGTTTGTAAGGGCTAACCCACTAATTTCGATGGCTGGGAACAGGGGGGGATGGGTGTGGGTATGGGTTGAAGGCTTAATGTTCTTTAAATTCATACTTAGTATCAGTGAATATATTCATTGGCAAAACATTCTGAGGGGAATGGTTGTGTCAATAAATTTGAGACATAAAACTATGCGATGAATCCAAACATTAGTGCTGCAAGGAGTGACATAGACAGCCCACTGGGTTCGATCATGACTAGATTTTTGAATACCTACTCACCCGCCATTGGATGTATGACCCGGCTAATGTTATAATTAAAGTAATGATTAGGGTTAGTATTCTGGAGTTAGTGATAAGGTGTTGATTTATAAGTAGAGTAGATCAAGGAATAGGATTAGGGTTAGGATGGTGTCAGGGTACGATTATGGCTAGGGTATGGCTTTATCAGGAGTTGGTAGGGTATTTTATGAAATATCCTACCTGTGTTGTTCATAAAGTAAATTTGTTCCAAATTATTTTTACAATGGGTGTATACTCCCAGTATATGTGAATCAAATCAGACACCGTTACATAACACACCCATCACATTGTGCGAAACAAATTTTGTTACAAAATTGGATCATCTGGTGAAAATAAACCCACAGTAAAGTATATCATTGACACAAAAATACAGCAGCAAGAACTTTCAGTACTTACAAACAAAATGACCAACTGCTGCGGCCATTAGGTATGTCATGTAGGTTTTTTTTTTAGTAGCTTCAATGCACCTCTATATGCCTCTGTCTCCAGGATCATCTTTCAAATTCTGCCATTTGGACAAAATAAGAAATATACCCACCAGGTAAGTATTTGTAGAACATCATCTGGAGAACAAACCATTTTGGAAAGAAGGCTACACTCTCCCAATGCTGCAAAACTAAATATATCATTCCACATATTTCATACAACTCTTTGAGGTAGAGGGCATGAAAAGTCCCAGCATGCAAAATTACATCAGCGGACCATTAATATAATTGCGAATATGTGAACAATTTTTGGCTGAAAAGGTAAACTTTGCCTAATGCTTCCATGCAGTCAAGTAAGGGTGTTTTGAAGGGGAGAACACCCACCAATCGTAAGACAAGTAAAATGTTTTGCTAGTCAGGACGACTCTATTAGTGCGGAATATCCTTGTTATGTTGGTTGGCACTAGGGTATTAACGTTAGAGGGGGTCTGCAGGGTCAATGACGCTGAGAACCTGTGCCTGGAACACGTGGAGGAAAAGACAGCCGCAAAGATGTTGGTGATAACATGCAAGTCACTTACTAAACGATAATCGGAGGTGGATACATCTATGTTGGAAGAGAGGCGGAATTTTAGAAAAAGGATGAAACACAGAATTTTTCCAATTAACCAACCACAAACAGTGATACCTCTAAATGTATTTATTTGTAGAATAGCCCCTACAGATTCTAATGGGGACAAACTATTGATATCATTCTGGTCTTCTCATGCCACTCTGAGATGAAAATTATTTAATACAATAAATTGTTGCGTGAAGGATAGAAAGTCGCAAGTGCATAGCTGCAGTGTCAGAAATTCCCATCACACATACTATTATGGCCCAGTATTGGTCAGTGGCTCTTGAAATGGTTATTCAGCGCTAACAGTCACTGAAAGAACCATTTCAGACCACTGACCCAATGAAAGATATATAAAGAGTAATCCTATATATGGCAGCAATGTATGTACCACATGGCAGCTATTGCACTGACAACTTCTTGCATTTACATGGCGAATGTCTTACCAAGATAAACTATGGACAAGGCATTCAATATTATAATGCAATCATGGTGGTACACGTGGAACAGAGGCACAAAACAAAGGACTAAGGAAGTATCAAGGCATGATCTAAGTGAAGTGCGTAAAGGTTATTCTACTTCCAGTTAACAAACTTACAACGGAGTACAGAGGCCCGACTGGAGTTCAAAATCTGTGGGTGGGATAATTAAGAGGGCAAAATCTGGAAGTGGGACAGGCTTCTACCAAAAAAAACCCCCACAGATGAGCTTATTTTGAAATGCCAATCATGATGGTTTAACAGGGAATCGTCGCCAGTTTGCAACTGCTCGCATGTGTGGTCATGGTTGAGTCATGGGAAGTTCCACATTCTAAATTAAAAAAAAAAATCATTGACCTCTCATGATCAGTTAAACATCATGCTAGAAGCTGTATCACGTTTTCACAAAAAATTTATTATGAAAATAAAAATGACCAAACAAAGAGTGCTTGCCATGGGAAATAGCTGTCATCTGCTCAGGGCGGGTGAGGTGTTTGGAAGGAATGTGATGGTTAAGAGCTGGGGATTCACATCAAATTAAGGTTGATACATACAGCCAAGGGTTTGACCACAATTGTTACGGTCAAGTTTTTCACGTGATACTATTGCCACTTTTCATGGCTGTTACAGCTGGCATTATAGCAATTAGTAATAATTACTAGCATGCCACCACTGCTGGCATCACATCACTATCACCCGGTTATTATTACAAATGCTGCACAACCAGAGTGAATTATGAATACTTAAATCTTAAAGCGGCACGGGCACATTTTCACAAAAAATTACATTCCTTCAATTAGTTCAAAATGAGTCTAGGCGCTTGAAAGGTAGAGACGTCAGGGTTCAAATTACCGCTCGCGGAGTTTCTTGCGTCTATGACGCACCTCCTTGCCACCAAAGGTGGACGCACTTGGTCTAGATAGAGTTAAAGTTTGCGATGTGCTGTCGCCCCGAGCTAGACACTCACAGTCAAAAGATCAATAGCGAGCGACTTACGAAATCGACTACAGTAACCATGTTGAGACCGTAGAGCTTCTTTTGCGAGCCCCAGTCGGCCCACTCCCATGTGCGCTCACCTTCTAATACTTGCCTTTACTCTCTCACCTTTTCATCTTTGTCAAACCATACCAATTAATTATGTCATGCTTCACCCTATTAACCTTACTGAACACATCCGTAGACAAATCGTCTGTGATACAGTTAAATATTAGGTTTACAACCACATTTTTTTTGATGTATTTACGTCTTCTTTATTCTAGTTCACTAACCTCTCTCACCGTCCCAAAGGGTATTCAAGATATTCCAGTTTCCTTGGGAGTTTTAATGGGTCATCAGGTGGTAATTACTTTTCAATATATGCCCAGTCTAGGTTTTGGAATTGGATGTTGGTATGGATTGTTTGCAGTCATAAGTATGACAACAGTGCTCAAACCTTGACAAGCATAGAATTTAAGTGAAGCACTTTTTCAACCTCAGGGAAACAAATTTGGTCCCAAGTAGACGCACTTTTTTCAAAACCTAGTGGTTGAACCCTCTTGGGATAGAGATACCATTTTACACATAAAAAATAACATACTCAAAAACAGGACATCCAGCGTAATGGATGGAATTTGAGGCTAACTGTGATCAACAAATGTGTATATTACAGGAATACGAATAGACTCGTGCTCATTGATATTACAACCACAGAGGTCACAGATCCAGTCATCAAACGGATGCATGCCATGGGAAACATGATACGGCGTGCGTTTGCTTGTGCTAAATGCAATTTCGTCATCTGCACTGGAATTAATGTCGCCGGCGACATTAATACAAAATCGTTATGTTAACCAATAAGGACGCTGTGATACTGAGTCTTAATCATGTTAATCATTCAGGGGTCGAGGGTTAATGTATATAAAAGCCTTTTACAACCATGCATAAATATCGATTTTGAAAAATCTTAGGGCGCACTATTTTATCAAAATGTGCCAGTGTCTTCTTAATGTGCTTTGGATGTTGTAAGTTCACACCTTATCGCAATCGCGATTTTGCAACACGGAACCTTATCAGGGAATGCGACCTGTTAGTTTTGAAAACTTTGTCACCTACTGGGGGGGGGGGGGGGGGGGGGGGGGGGGAGGTTTGGGGGGGGGGGGGGGGGGGGGGGGGGGGGCGCGGGGGAGGGGGGGGGGGGGGGTGGGGGGGGGTATTTTTTTAGGGGGGGTGGGGGGGGGGGGGGGGGGGGGGGGGGGGGGGGGGGGGGGGGGGGGGGGGGGGGGGGGAGTGGGAGCTATATACCATTGCACCAAATAAGGCAGGATTTAGGATTTAGTGTTGTGCACTGTGAACCCAATGGACTAGAGGGTATGGTGTAGCATAGTCGATAAAGATACCACATGTACTACTTTTGACAAGGTACATACTCATTACAAACAAATGCGCTGACATAGTCATATCAAGTAGTTTAAATTGTGCCTGAAATGCAAATTCCTCACAAATGTCTATTCCATCATTAAATGAAAATAAGTTATGATTGTCACATTGAGAATAACGACTGGGATGCGTTAGCTAAGGTGAGTTGGTCATTGTAAGATTGTCAAAGTGAATAGGTTGGTTTTTTTCATCAAACACAAAGTGGTTCTCAAACAACTGAGGCTCCTGCCATAAAGGAACAGCTAATACAACACAGTGGCCTATGTTGCACCGTGAAATGAATTTGCTCATAACATGCAAATGGCACCATCAAAATCTATAATTTTGGAAATAACATTTTTTCTCAAGATTATCTTAATGAACCGTAAACAAAATTTACGGTGCTAGGATCATGAAATGCGCCTTCTGCCTATTCCTTTTTAAAATCATTCCAGTTATGGATCCAAGGTGGGCCCAGGAAGCTAGTGCCCCCTAAAAATTGACAAAAATAATGCAAAAAGGCCAGCCCAAAATTTTGGCAAAATCTGCCCTTGAGCCCCCGTTTATTTTTCACTCTGGATCAACCCCTGATCTCATCAGATAATGTCAACACTGCCTTAATACAAATTCTAAAATCTAAACCTACAGTCAGTTGGCAAAGTTGCATAAAAATATACTCCCCGCCTAAAAAATCCGAACGATGTTGAAATGGCCATCAACGTGCTCAAACTTGCTTTCAAATCAACGCGCCAAGCCAGATGGATAAATCTCTCAAACTTCCACATCATGCTTCGTTATCAATGCAATAAAAAAAAAAAAAAAAAAAAAAAAAACAATGCTCCTGGCATTTATTATTATAATTCACCTACATACCTCTTTAATACAGTAATTTATATCGTTCCGATTTTTTAGGCGGGGAGTATATATAAGAAAATTGTTGATAACATAAGAGGACTGCAGACAAACTCTATTGCCAATGACACTGAATAAATTTCACCTCCAGTCAGTCCCAAGTCAAGAGGAAAGTTAATAAATCTACTTGAGGAAACCATAAAGCTGGGACAGGACTGAGAGTGAATCCCCTGTATTCAGAGCGTTACTCCTACAACCTCACCCGCTGGCACATGTTTGTCTTGGTGTTTCCTTTCACAGGTTATTGCACTACAAAACACCCTCAAATGATTATCCCAATACCAAGTTCCATACTACAGGGTGTGAAAAAGAACTTGGCAATGGGTTGTGTGTTACATTGATGATACTCAGTCTGATTGGTGGTGAGAAGAAGAAGTGACACTATTGTAGGGAAGGTCAACCATGCCAAAGTGTGCGTAGTCATAAGAGTCAAAAAACTGATGAGCTTGGAAAAATTGAGGGTTACTGCAAGAAGGCCCCATCTGAATAGCTGCCATTGTCAGTTGTCGGTATAGTAAGTGTTAACCTGCCCAACATCTAAACTGGCAGCTATTTTGCCAAGGAGCCTTTATAGCCATAAAACCCTGAAAATTCAGGTCAGAAGCCATTGTGATTTGAAGTATTTTAAATACTTTACAACTCGATCTTATGTGTTGCCCATACAATAGGGCTCCTTTGCTTTGGTCAATTTGATGCCTCATTTCCAAGTACTTTTCTCCATGTAAACTTCGAAGAATCATGAATATCTTCTTGGAATGACCCTGAGGGCAGGAAAATCAGAATTTCCCACAAAAAGCTATGCTAAATATGAAGCAATGATGCCCTAGCAGTTTAGCAACAAGGCATGGTGGGGATAATTGCCCCCAACAAATATGATGAACAAATAAAATCACTGGAAACACAGGATATAGATCTAAATGCTCCAAGTCTGAGGCTAAGAGGTCCCTGAATCAGTCCAAAATCAAAGGAGATCCTTGACTTTTTTCAAATCCCATAATGCATTTAAAATTTAAAAAAAAAAACTTTCTGATGATATTGTGTAATCATGCAAATTGCTTCACTAATAGACTATTACATACTAAAGTGCTCTTGCAAGGCTTTTTTCTTGTTCTCAAGTTAGCCCGCTGTTTGTATCCAAAACGAGTTCATTTTAATAGAAAAGACCGAACAGGTGTTGTATACATACATGGATGCTAAGTTCGAAACTTGAAAACTTGGGTAAAATTAAAATGACACCAAGTTTTCAACAACAAACAACAATAATCTGGAATTTGATAAGATTTATGACAGCTTAGTGGCAGATAATTCAGAGAAATTTCTGATTTGGGGTTAAACTTTAGTATGAAACTTGGTTATAAATAAAATGTATGTTCAGGTTATTTAAAAAAATTAGAAAAAGTGCACATTACATCACACTTTAACCTTATTATGTAAGCGTGCGTTAGCACAGCTGACATGTTGTGCTCCTAGGCGATTCTTTCTTTTCTTTCCTTCCAAACGCTCCCTAAAATGCTTTCTTCTAACCAGACGCTTGCGCCGATTTCAACAAACCATTATTCTTTTTTCAGAATCTTCCACCTATACTTTCACAAACACTAACAGAAAACCAATATTACTGTAAATTGGGCATTTGGATGACCAATTTTTATCACACTTGGACAACTCATCCACTATTGTGATGAGTCAACAGTTTTCACATATTAATACTGCAGAAATCAGAATGTACAGTGACAATTATGTAGCCAGTGTCCTGATGTAGTATTGATGTTCCATTACAGTGTATGTGTATGGGGGGGGGGGGCTTGTTGTTATTTTGATTATTTTTGGTGGTTCCCGGGTTCAGCTGGTTCCTTGTGGCTGTTACTTACATTCCATTAGTGGTTTCCCAGTTGGTTTTTTATTTTTGGTGGTTACTGCTGGGTTCTCTGTCGCTGTTAGTTACAACCTTGGGTGGTTCCCAGTGGCTACTGGTTCCATTTATTACTGGTTCCCAGTGGCTAATGGTTCTATTTCTCGGTTTCCAGTGTCTACTGATTAAATTTGTTTGGAGGTTCCTTGTGCATTTTTTTGGAGGTTCCTTGTGCATTTTTTTTGGAGGTTCCTTGTGCATTTTTTGAGGTTCCTTGTGCATTTTTTTTGGAGGTTCTGTGATGTGCATTGTTTGGAGGTTCCTTGTGCATTTTTTGGAGGTTCCTTGTGCATTTTTTGGAGGTTCCTTGTGCATTTTTTTTTTAGGTTCCTTGTGCATTTTTTGAGGTTCCTTGTGCATTTTTTTTGGAGGTTCCTTGTGCATTTTTTGCTGGTTCCAAATTGGCTACTGGTTCCATGTATCGGTGGTTCCCAGTGGTTATTGGTTCCATTTCTTGGTGTTCTGGTGTGTGATGTTGTAATTTCTTGGTGGCTCCCATTGTCTACTGGTTCAATTTTATAGGTTCCTTGTGGCTGCCAGTTCCATTTTTGGTGGTTCCCCATTGCTACTAGTTCAATTACTGGTGTTCTCAGTGTCTACAAGAATCCATTGTGTTAGTTCTTTGGGTTGCTTCAATCTAATTTTTGGATGGTCCCAAGTTACTACTGGTTTCAATATTTTGGTGGGTCCCAGTTGCTATTTTTGGTTTCAATATTTTGGTGGTTCCCATTTGCTACTGGGTGCCTATTTGGTGGTTCCAGTGTCTACTGTTCCATTTCTTGTTATTTTCCAGTGTCTACTGGTTCAATTTCTTAGATTCCTGTGGGCTTATCGTTCCAGTTTTTGGTGGTTCCCAGTTACCATATTTTGGTGGTTTCTGTTGTTTACAGGTTCTGCTTCTTTTATGGTCCCAGTGGCTGCTTATGAACTAAATTTGAATTTACTACGTCACACTGCTCACTAGCTTGGGGTTCAAGTCAGATTCTGAAACATAATAATGATAAAATTGGATTGATTTTTGTTTCGCACGATACACAAGATTTGATCTTGCTATAAGTTTAAAATTAGTGCTCGACGCTGCCCTCTCGCACAATATTTGTAAAAACTTTAGCTCGACAAAATCTTTGTGTCTCGTGCTCAATCTCCAATTTTATATCAAACTTTTTCTGAAGAGACCAGTGGACCAAGCGTCATAAGAAAAGGGTCATAGAAACATTGCAAGGCTGACCATTGGTGCTTCGTCAGAACACATTCAGTAGCCCTAGTTAGCCATTTTTGTTTGCCATTTTTTAATGAAAAACCGAAACACCATTGATATGTAGCATGCTAATTTACAAAGGAAAATAAAACAATAATAAGCTAAGACCAACAAAATTGACTTTATTTCCACCACAAATGCTGGCATTTGAACACTCGCAAACTGTCAAATCATGTTTATTTGCCCCGCGCCGGAGCGCGGGGCTATAGATGTTGGGAATAACTTGGACAGATACATGAGAGTTTTACTTGTAGTGACGCCTGACGAAGCTTGGTCATACCGATTTGTCAGACAATTGAAAATGATGAACATTGCTAAAATTACGTAATGTTGTGATGAAACATTGCATAAATATTTATGCAACCAAAGTAGTTTTTGTGTATAAAATGACGATCTGTGGATAGATTGTAAGTTTTAGTGTTTTTTTATAAAATTTATATTGGATCTTTAGCAAGGTTCTATTTCCACGTGATTAAGTGGGGTCAAATATCATGCAGTTGGGCGAATTGCGAGCAGCATGCATATTCCAGAAATATTGACAATTCTTGACAGCTGACATCAATTACGATGGTCGAGTCGATTATTTAGGTACTACCGTAAACTTGACAAGAGTATAGGAAACTTTGAGCTTTAGTTTACAACACCACTATTTATACCATCAGTTTTCAATAAACAGTCACATACACTGGCATTTTTTTGTTTGGAAATGCTATTATCTCCTCAATTCTTGGTGATTTTCGATGTTTTAAATAATTCTGCCATTCCGCGGGGCATACATTGGTGCCCAGCCACCCACCATGTTTCTTGGTCCCTTTGCTTTAAGAATCAAATCCCTACCCACAGCCAAATGAACCCTTGGATACTGGTCCATCACTTTCTGTCCCATAGTTTATGGTGTAGTTCAATAGTAGAAACTGAACCAATGGCAATAGACAACCAGTATGGAACCTGTACATAGACATAGAATCTTTGCCTCATGTACCCAGTCCAATGGACAGGTTTATCCTATGTGCACCAACTTGCAGCATTTTGGCAATAACTAAACCCAACAACCCCAGTTTCCGGTCAGCATCCAATGGGCGGGTTTTTGGCCTGATAGCAAAGCTCAAAACCTGAGAATGGATTTGGCCTTTGATAGCCTCACTTTCAGCTACAGGCATTGAACACATAGTTCTATTAATCCAAATAAACTTAGGGTGTAAGGTTAAGCCTACAAAGAGCCAAACTCACTGTAAATACTACTGAAGACATTATTAGCATCCCACATCCCCTGAAACGACTAACCCGAGAAGTTGCAATATCTAGTAGAACATCAGTGACAGGTAAATAGTTAACTGCAATTTGTCAAAACTCAACTACAATCAACTTTTCGCTGGTTTCCATCATGCATTTTTGATGGCTCTGTTGACAAAAATTTTGCAGTGTAGACTTTTAGTGCCGTGCTTTCTGTGAACATGCTTGGAAAAATTTTCCTTTGTCAACAATTCAGAGCTCGGTTTGAACGATTAGAGGCATTCCACTTCCAATAGTTTGAAAAAAGTACTTGCTAGAATAGTTTGAAAGGCTAAACACGTCCTCACACTCTGTTTAATCATAAAAGCAAGAATGCAGAATTCATTTTGGGATATGAATCACTTCCTTTGCAAAAAAATTGTGCCAAACTAATGATTATTTCTTGAAAATAAATTACAGATATTTGCAATACCTAGTCAATAAGAAAGAGGTGGGCAGCTCATAATGAAATTACCCAGACCTAATTTAACGCCTGTTTTCTCATCCTTATTCTTCCGTCCACTCACAATCTAACCCCCTAACAGACCTGTAAGGTCACAATTTTATCTAGCCCCAAACCACTCACTTCAATTTCGGTTTAATAACTCCTGGATATTTTCATTGTCCCGCATAATTTTTTGTTGATTTTGTGTTACCAAATACAACTTGACCCAATTTCACTGCCATGTTTCCAATTATGCCCGTGGGCACATGATTAAGACGTGGGTTTATCATTTTGAAGTAACGGTACCACGGTAATGTTGGTGGGACGAGCAGGGATGTCATGAATTACTGGCCCATTGCTAACAGATGTGACTACTCAGAAGGAACGGAATACAATCGCATATTGCATTTGGGTTTATCCATGTCCCCATTCGCTTAAATAATAAGTCCGTGGCTGAAAATCCACTGTCAAGAGAGATACGGCAATCTAGGTTGAGTTGAAACAGGCACTGTGAAATTCATCTGTACTAGTTTGAGATGAATCTTCACCTATTTCATGTGTCAGGGATAGTTGCATATTATAGCAAAGCCTATTATAGCTTTTCACACCGAGCAATATCGATGGAATTTGTGATCGATCGTCCTTTGTAGTTTTAATTAGCCATAGAAAAGTTGTTAAAATAATATGGAAATTCTGACACATCAATTATTTATTTTGTTTTATTTATTTGTTATAAAGGCTAAAAAGTTTACCTTAAAGCTTGCTATGCACAATTAATTATGGGTAAGCATTTTAGCATGTTTGTTTTGTTACATTTGGGTTTCATTTGCTTTATTTTCGATAATGTAATAACATTTTGTGTGTGTGCAATTACTTGAATTGAAACATGAAAACAGTGGTTTTTGCATCGGGATGGGGTGACTCTATTTTGGAAGTGATACGTATGTAAGACTGTTTAAGACACTATCATTGATTTGAAAAATATTTGAAATTTTGGCAGGAATAGCTTCAATTGAAGAAGTGTGTAGTTCTCATAAGTTACCTTTTCCAGCTGTAGTTGACAGAAAAGGAAGACACGGCAGTGTTCCAAGATACGATTCTCCATTCAATTACGTGTTGTAGTTAAGTGTCAGTGCGGACAGTAATGACTAAAATCTCCGTTCTGTCCTTATTAGGTGCTTTGGTCTTATCATTTTGCAGTGTATGTTAGGAATCCTGTACTTGTTGCATACATGCAAAAATCTGATTTTGATGATTTTCGATTTGCTGATTTAGCAACTCACTGATAGGTGTCTTTTAAATAAGACTCCCATATTTATAAAGACACCTTTTTTTATCACTGTCACGAAAGACCCCTATTTATTTTAATTACCCAAAGGCCACTACTTTTTAGATGATTTTGAGAAAATTTGTCACCCAAATAATCCCTATATGGGCATTTGGCTGTCTCTCACCCAAAGACCCCTATTTTGCATATTCTCTGTCACAGAATGGCCATTTGTTTGAGAGCATCAGTCTGCAAACACCTGTATCCATCCTTTTCATATTGAATGTTTGTCCCGCATTTTGCATGTCGTGGTACATCTAAATTTTTGGCCCCTTTCTTGATATTCTTTTGGGCTTTCTTTTGCTCTCCAATTCAGCCCAAGCCGCCCCCAAAAAATTGTTTTCCCTCATCCACCACCCCTAATTTTGGAAATCAGGAAAAGGTTTTGTTTTTTCCCTTTTACTGTGCAAAAGAATACCGACCCTAATTTTTAAAAATCCTAATTTTTTTTTTTCATGTTAACTTTCTGAAATGTAAAAAAGAGTTTAAACACAGTTTCGTATCATGTTAGTTGGGTTCATAATGTGACAAAGATGCATTTTTAGTAATCAACTTTATTTTTAGTGTTTGATTAACTTATTAATACAAACAATCATGTTTTCTCCATACATTTTTGGTATTGACATTAAAAAAAAAAGGTTTTCCGACCGACGGGACCCACTCTAAAAAGTCCTCTATGGACAATCAAACCATTTCTTTTTAAAAAAAAAAAAAAAAAAAAAAACATGACTAACCAAAGGTTTGTTGGCAAAATTATAATCATTCGAGGGTCTACCTCACAAAACAGAAAATATCAGCAATGCATCTATCACATTGTATGTTAAATATATGCTAAATATGGATAGTTTCACCTATTTTGGATATAAAACTTAAAGCAAACCTCTCCTCCTCACCTTTTTTTAAATCCCAGATGGTAAACATGTTTTTTTTATTTTTTTTTACTTGTCCTAATCAAAAACAAGTAATCTGTATGTGTCAATGAAAATAACACAGAAATAAACTGACTTAGACCACAATTTAAAGTTTATTTTACACTGAATTAGTCATGTGTAAAAAATCCAGTGAAACATCTTATCCTGCCTCAAACACATGGGAAAGAAGTGGAACTTGTTTGTGCCCCACCATGGTAGGAGAATGCCTGTTAAGATCAAGACCGGTGTCAATCCTTTGATCACAACTCCTAATCCATATTATCCGGACTCATACTTCACTAAATATTCTGGAGGTGGGGAAACTTGTTATACAAACAAAATCCTGACCCCAATCTTAATCTAATGCTAAGCTCATATGTAACTCTTAAAGACACTATCAGTGATTTGAAAAATATTTGAAATTTGCAGGAATAGCTTCAAAGTGAAGGATAAGTCTGTAGAATTCTGATAAGTTACCTTTTCCAACTGAAGAATTGACAGAAAAGGAAGAAAACAGCAGTGTTCCAAGATACGATTCCCCATTCAATTACGTGTTGTAGTAAGTGTCCGAACGGACAGTAATGACTAAAATTTCCGATTCTGTCCTTATTAGGTTGCTTCTGGTCCTATCATTTGCAGGGTATGTTAGGATACCTGTACTTGTTACATACATGCAAAAATCTGATTTTTGATGATTTTTTCGATTTTCTGATTTAGCAAATCACTGATAGTGTCTTTAATACTGAAAAGTTAACCTTACATTATTGAAAATGGTTATTTCATACCACTTGTTTACAAAACCAGATGCCTTCTAAATTGGATGCCAAACTTGACTCAGCAGCCAGCTAGTATATGGAGAAATTTCCGCGAGGCTTTAATTTTTGTGAATTTTGCAAATAAGAGTTCAACAACGAAAATAACACCCTGTGAAAATGTTTTCAACACACATTGAAAGCAAGCACTGTGATGGTCAATTGTAAATTTAGCACAACACAAAAATGTCCTTTTTGTCTCCCTTTGTTAAAAAATCTGCTCGCGAAAATATCCAAGTTTAGAGTACATGGTTCCATGTCTAGTAATGTAGGAAACATGGGTTGTAGTCCCTTTAGAGCTTATACCATTGTATGATGTCAACATAGATGCTTTGAGAGGATGACTACATACACTTATTTTTAGCATTTTGAAAGAATGACTTCAAATGACAACTAGATTATCCTTGACCTCAACCCTAAAACACTTCAAGTGACACTCTCCCATTGGCTCATTCTCCCTTTCATTTATGTATAGAAAATGTTTGAATATTAGCAAAGAAAATTACCAGCAAATGACCGTTGACCCCTTTAGCCCTTAGCACTGTTTGACCTATTCATGATAGATCATTCTGAGAGATTTTGAAGTAGACCCATCTATTTCTGGGAAAGAAACATTGCTAGCATTTTTAAACAATAACCTCAAATCCCAATAAGCCCACTGCCTCCCTGAACACAACATATATTTCACTCCCCAAAGATCATCATGTGGCTTGAGTTCCGAAAACTGGTGTTAAGATTCATTCATTACTGTAGAAAAAAAGTACTTGGACTATTTTTGCACAATGACCTCAAATTACCCTAAGATGACCTTTGACCGCATACTTTCAAACACCCCATATAACCCACTCCTCATAGATCGACCATATAACCCACTCCTCATAGATTCTTAATAATATTAGATGAAGGGCCAGAGAATGCCAAACATGTTTGAAAGTGCCCTACTTGAGGGCCAAATAGACCTGAAATTATTATGTTTCCCTTTTAATTTTACAGCAAGTCCAGGGCCAAAAAATCAATGGTTGTCGGGCCGGATTTGGCCTGCTGGTCGCCTATTGAGAACCCCTGTTTTATGACAAATACCCACTTTTGAGCATTACCATTTGCAGGTATAGTTTGCTAGACAATTACCAGCACAACTGTGCAAAATCTCAAAATTTTAAAATTGGGGGTACTCTTCAAAAATGTGCTGTTATAATTTTTAAACTCTGTGAAAAATCCACCAGGATCTATGAAAAGAAGCATTTGCAAATGTAAATACCCTACTACCACAAAGACCTAAATCACTATTAACCAAACTTGCCACTATAACACTTTAATAAAACTACTGCAAGTAAACTCGCGACATACCCCTGGCAAGATGGCAGTTTGGAACATGACCTCAGATGACCTTTGACACCAACCACATATGAAGGAACCCCTATTGCACCTTAAACACAAGTCTGGTTTAAATTAGACTTAAACTTTTCGAAGGAGATGCGAAAAACGAAAACCTAACCAAACTGGAACTGGAACATGACCTCAGATGACCTTTGACCTCGGTTCATGACCTCTGACATCATCCACATATGAGGGAACCCCTATTTCACCTTAACTCTCAGTCTGATTTAAATCGGACTTAAACTTTTCAAAGGAGACAAAACCAAAACCTAACCAAACTGGAACACACACACATGCACATACATGCACAAGCCAGGGGGATAAAAAAGAAAATTTAACAAACTATGGTAAATGATTCCTGACATGCTGCTAAACCATGAAACATTCAAATGATACAGCTATTTCAAAGTTTTCTTGTGTTATAAAATCACAGCAATTTACAGTGCACCAGCATTCAGTCTCTCATGCCCTCTGGGGTTTTTAGCCAAATGAAATCACCAAAAGACTAAGCAATCGGTATGCCATCTCTCCAAAATATAACACACTTCTCACCCCAAACCCAATCTCAATGTAACCCCACATGAAGCCGCCCTATAATTGAACCAAATTGTATAAAAATAAGTAGCTCCATGAATTTTGGACAAGTTCCAGTCACAAAGCTTCTTATGCCATTTATGCATTTTCATCACTATGCCATAAAATTGAATTTCCAACTTGTAGTGCAATGAACTTTTGCCACTGATGCTAAGTGTTTCTCACTTTATTTTACCCCCTAGAGGAGAGACCTGCAAATCTTTTTCAGAATTAAAAGATAAACAGTTTCTGGCTAGGTGAACTGGAAGAGCACAAAAATACTCCTCCACAACCAAAAGGAATATCACTTTCTTGGTTCAAGAAGTGAGTCATGCAGGGAGGGCCATGCTGTCACTTTTTGACTAAGTCACCTCTCTATGTGTGAACTTCATTGGCCTTTAGTGAAAATTTTTACAGAAAAAAGATAATTTCAATTATGATTATGGAACACAGCACTTACAGTTCAAATATTGACATTTTTAAAGTTCTCCATCGATGCAGAGTTCTTGGCAGTATTTTTGATGTTTTAATACAAACAAATTCAATGTAAATTTGATATATCCATAAAAACTCCCACTTTCCGTATATCACTGTAAGGAGTTAAAAATCTTGTTTCCTTAAGTGACCTTGAGTGGCTTGAATTCATGTCTCCCCTCCAGCAAAACATGATTCGACATTTCCTCATCTCAAACCCAATATTTTCTTCCCATACTGTAATCGTTTTAAAGCCTCCTTTAATTCCCAGTCTCTTACCCTGAGCCTGACTTTGAATAACTTGCCCAATTACACACGCCATCTCTGATACAAAGTGTAAATATGAAGTGAGTAAGAGCATGTTTTTACCTTTCCGGCGAGATCCAGATCATGGATCTCACAGGAATCTTAGTCGCTTGATCGAAATTGACGCTTAGAAACAAATTGGAAGCTTTGCTACATGTAGTACCTGTCTCAACCAGCCGGGAAAGGTTGGCCACCTGTGCAAAGCATACTGCTGAGGCACGTAACTAGGTGCGTAGGCGGAAGGTTATACATCAAGAATTGTACATCACCAAGTACATGCACATCAACGGTAACACCTTTCCACTTTTTGTACAAGTCGCCAGCAAACGATGAGAACAGTTTAGCTTTTTCATTTCAAAAGGCTTCATTTATTCATACTGTTGAAGCAGAGGCTTATGCATCTTTTAGAGGAGAAATAAACAATTTACTTTGTCTGAGCATGGAGACTAAGGTGACGATAAATACCATGTTTTCACTGTAACATACCTGAGGTGAACTACCGATACATGGTATACGCATGTGCTATTAGTATTAGGAGGTATATACACAGCTATGTTCTTCATAGGATCACCTACAGACAATCCCAAGTAACCTTGTAGTACTGCCAGCCTAGGCGCCATATCACAGGTCCCAAAATGGGGGTTATTCATATACACCGAGCGAGTACACAATGCCGCCATGATGGTGGTATATCGGCAAATGAGCTTCAACATTTAAATATTATTTCTGGATATCCTGTACATTTTAGGAATCCAGTTTTTTATTTTGTGCACAGAAATGTCATCAACAGATGTTTTTAATTCTTAATATTGTGATTATATAGCTTTGAAAACTAAGTAATCATGATTAATCATGAGTATGTCAGAAAATAGTAAAAAAATACACATTTGGCTTCTTCTATGGGCTTATGCTTTGTCTAGGCAACTGAAAGCCGAGTACAGACAGAGGTACTCTCAGCAGGTGCACAGGGTACTCAAGTCCAACTATTCACCTATAAAGCAATGTTGGAGTACATCCTATGGTACTACAAACGGGACTTATCAAAGTTTGTCTGGAGACCAGTTACTCAGAGTTTAAGCCTCTGCATCAGAAGTATCTCATCAGATTGTACTCTGAGTACTCCTGGAGTGATCCTAGTAATCTTCACACAGAGTATTTGAGGTTGTGAGATACACTACATGGAAGAATCCAGCTGTGTAGTGAATGCACTAACATTGTCCCAGATAATGTCCCTGCACATGTACAAAGCATGTATCAATGTGTAACAGACTGTACCTAATATATCATTTATAAGCAGAACTTCACTGTAGTGATGACACCTAGTACAATGCTATTAATGTGAGATCATGCCTGGGGAGATATCACATCTTCACATGTGGAAGCAGCTTTACAGGAATTGGTGATGTTTGGGGAAGAGAATTACCAGCCGTAATACTGGGTATTGTTACATACTCCTAAGGGTTGTAGAAAGTCAGTTGATTGCTCCACTTTCCAAGTTACTTCTTCTGTTTTTCTTCACAATGCACTGTTGTCATATATTACTTTGCTTCAGCCAGTTTGTAGCACCTAGTCTAGTCTACTAACACTGATATTAATAACCCACAGGACTGGACTGTTTCCATGTAATGGCCCTAAACTGGATAAATTTGACATCACAGAAAGTTTTTAACCTGTCAATCATTCCCTGTCCCACGACATAATCATATTCATAAACGTTCATAATAAAATAAGAAATATAATTGGACAAAAATCATGTACAATATGTTTTGAAGGGTGCATATGTTAATTAGTGTACGCACTATGCTTAGAATGTCTACGCACAAAGTTGGATTGGTTCCTTTTATGGGCAGGTGTGTGCATTGTTTTTGTTAGAAACACTACTGGATTGGATTTCATGATGTATTCACTCCAGACATCCAATAAAACAGAAGACAACCCAAGATAAGACCAAACAACATAATCACAGGAAACAAAGTCACCAGTCATTCATACACCGTCATACCAGGAGTATTTGCTTTGACATAGCCTCATTTAAATTATGTTTAACTACATTATTCATATCAAACAACATTTCATTCAGTAGGGAGTACATTATGATTTCTGAAGTCAAGAGAGTTTTGTTTTGAATTTACACACGGCTATGACATGAACATGACCAACATTTAATGAACACCTTTAAAGTCAATGAACTTGTCGTTCTTTTAACAGTTACGTGCAGAAAGGTCAATACCCAATGAAGCGCGGTAGTGCACCTTACATTTTAAGGGTTAACTTTAATATAATACAACAAATTCATTCTTGCAACTGTACAGTTCCAGTTCCCAAAGTACCCACACGTCTCTTGGGACACTAAAGAGCATGCTTATGGGGGAGGGGGACTATATTTCTCCTGAGACAATGCTTGGCACACTAAAGAGCATGCTTATGAGGGGAACTATATTTCCAATGCTTGGCACTTAAAACATGCTAAAGAGCATGCTTATGGGGGACTATATTTCCCCTGATACAATGCTTGGCACACTAATGAGCATGCTTGGGGGCTATATTTCCCTTGATACAATGCTTGGCATACTAAAGAGCATGCTTGGGGCATATTTCCCCTGATACAATGCTTGGCACACTAAAGAGCATGTTTATGGAGGGGGCTACATTTCCCTTGATACAATGCTTGACATACTAAGAGCATGCTTGGGGCATATTTCCCCTGATACAATGCTTGGCACACCAAAGAGCATGCTTATGGGGGAGAACTATATTTCCCCTGCTACAATGCTTGGCACACTAAAGAGCATGCTTATGGGGGAGAACTATATTTCCCCTGCTACAATGCTTGGCACACTAAAGAGCATGCTTATGGGAGGGGAACCAATATTTATCCTAATACAATGTTTGGCACACTAAAGAGCATGCTTATGGGGGGGGGACTATATTTCCCCTGATACAATGCTTGGCACACTAAAGAGCATGCTTATGGGGGATATATTTCCCCTGATACAATGTTTGGCACACTAAAGAGCATGTTTATGGGAGGGGGGGGGACTATATTACCCCTGATGCAATGCTGATCCAAGCCATGTTGACATCACATGCCCGACATTGATTGAATTGGGAGGGGGGTCAGGGAAGGACAGGTAAAGTTAAAGGTCTGCTCTCTCTTTTCACTCTCGACTCTTAACATTTTCATTACCATTACAAATGATTTCTTTGAATGGTTAAAACATTGGAAGGAGGACTTTTTTCAGGGTCCACAACTTATCAGAGGAACACCAACTCAAAAGTGAAGTATGCTACCCCAGTATGTTACACAAGAATATGAATTTGTCGGAAGCAGTACACAACTTGTGTTTGATGTTATTCTAAATATTTTGATTTTTTTCTCTTACCACACTTGGTTTTTACAGTTCATGGTACCTGGATTCTCTCACACACACATTTTTTTTCTCCAACCTGTTCAAGGACTTTACCCACATTATTGGAACTTATAATTCATAAAGATCATGCTACCACTGCATACCATGTACAAGCAATTCACAGAGTTCCGGCTCACATTTCTATATATTTGTATCGGGGCTCAAAAATTTGCTTATGCAATAATAATAATAATTACGGTACGTTTTAATGTGCCACATGCATGTTGCACACAGCATCTACAATTGTAATTGGATTAAACAACATTGGCATGCATGGAATTGAGAAGTGTGTCACTGAATTACGCACACCGTCAGGGGAGAATATCCACAACTACCTGGCTATTTTTGCTGTAAGGGAAAATTTGTGATGTATATTATTATGAAGCTTCATTCATTGGCTATTGCCCATACACACACAAAGTGCAACTGATGGGCCTACTTGGATAAAAGTATATCTTGCAATAGCTGTACCATTTCTGTAAATCTGTTCCTGTTCTATACACCCATGGTAAATCTATAGGCCTATTTGTGCCACATGATTCAATAGTCACTATATATATCAATTTGTGGAGTGGACTGTAAACCGGGACTGTATATTATACAAACAAATACACAGGCTCGACAAGCATTTCATCCTTAATGCACAGGGAAATTTAAATTCAGAGTTAGCTGAGCAGAGACAACTTCTGAAGTCTTTCAATACAGCAAAATGCTAGTTAGAGAGTAAAAGATAGGATTTTTTTACTTATATCCAATATCATGTCATATTGGATGGGTAGGTCCAATATTTTGTGAATGGCGCACTTTCTGATATCATCTCATAATAGATAGTTGTTAACCAATGGCACTATTAAAACACTTAACAGGACTGCCCAATGAATTAGAATATTGGATATATGGTAGGGTTTGCAGTGTAATTGGAACAAGCTTGCCCTACTTGTACCCATTTATTAAGTAAAAGCCTATGACAAAATTTTGCTACAAGTAGGCCTTAACATAGGAAATCCTCTAAGGAAGTCTAAATTGCAAAATCTAGTTTGGGCAATGAACTACGTTTAAACATGTTGAAATATGTGATGTCACTTGCACGCCATTGAAAAACATTTTTATTACGAATATGAGGCAAAACAACCAGGAAACTAATATTAATTTGTGCAGTGCACTGCTAAATGTTATTAGATGGAATCTCTCAAATGTGATTTGATTTACAAGTGTGCAGATATATTGATGTACTTGGAAACGTGGGTTCCATTTTGTCAATGTTATTCATATACTGCACCATGGATTCCAAAGTGCAATCTTTGTGGATGGCCAACTGAGAGAGTATTATGAAACAGAAACTGGAATCCTTCAAGGGGATGTCTTAGCACCATTCTTTTCATCATAGTAATGAACTATACACTCTCTCACTCAAGTCTGGCTTGACAACCCATCAATGGGTAATTAAATGTACGAAAGAAAATATGTAGAGCATATTGTTTGCCACATACTCTGGGTAAATTAAATTAGTGTTGTTCACTTTTGAACATGTCACTCAGGCTTTGTTAATTTGCAATAAAGATGTTTATTTAAGATCTGCATCATTGTCATGAGCTGAGTCAGTCCACAGCAGGACGAAGCCTCAGCATGTTTTCATGCGGGATTAGGGTCTACCTGTCCACTCTGGTCTAAGTGTAGGCTGGAAAGGACCTGGTACCTATAGAGTGATGAGTGCACGTAACTGAGACCCACGATTATCTCCTCCTCTTTTTGTTTTGAGACTAATTTAGGAAAGAATTTTGTATTGTGCCACCACCCTGTGAATTCGGCAGCCTCAACGGAATAAACTGTATGTTGAAGGATGTGGTGGCAGAATACTGAATTCATCCCCTAATGTAGACATTTTATAGGATTGTTATCAACAACTGTTTACAATCATACAGTTATGTTGAATTTTACAAATGAGGTTAATGACTGAGTACAATCTGTTTGTCAAAAATCACTTCATGTTCAGTTTGACAAACTCATAATAACACTCACCTCAAACTAAACACACCCATGCAATGAATTTTGTCACAATGTTCAAACCAAAACCAAATCTTAAGCGGCTATAACCTCTAAACATATCACATTCCTAAATTAGAATCAAAATACACCTAAAATAAGCAGCTAATGGACTTTGTAAAGTAGTCTTCAACTACCCATTTTGAGTTAGAAGTCAGATGATAAAACACAGCATTAACTTGCAAACATTCCGCCACATCCTGCATAATGCACAAAACTACCTGTACATTTAATTGGAATTAGCTATCAAACAACGAGGTATGTGTAAGGTATTACCTCACCATTACAAAACTTCAAACATGTCTAACAATTTCAAGAAGACGCACTCAGCTCTCTACTCAGATACAGTTGTAACAAGTTCATCCTTATTACGATACCAGTACAGGCTACAATTGGTGATTCGATTGCTTTGTAACTGAACCCAATGCTTGTTAAAATTTCCTCCATACAAAAATTACGATGTATACAATATCAGGTGGGGAAAGGGAAAGTGCAACTTGTGTATGAAGCGTGAATCACGCTGGGGATAGGAGGCAACTCTCAAGGGAAGCAGGGGTTATTCTCGTACTGTAGGGAAACACCATCACCCGATATTCACCTCTTTATAATGACTTGGCGCTATTAAAGGTAATTGGTAGCCATGTTACATGTGGGAAAGGATTCCACCTTTAAGATAACCGAGTTGTTTTGTGATTTGTGCCCTGAGTTAACTAAAGTAATAGCATTGCTTGTCCCACTTGGATTTAAATATCATGTGATTGGGGCTAGTACTGCAAATATGGGTCATGATTTTAATAAGGTTATAGGCTATGTCACTTCAACTTGATTTTTTATTTCTCACTTCATCCATTTGGAAGGGATATTTTGATAGCGACATTTAAAAAGTCAAAGATGTAGTGGAGTAAATAAATAAGATTCATTATTAAGTACAATTGCTACTGCAAATAAAGTCACATGCTCTGATTTAGATCTTTTACAGAAATTATATTTATATTTCTAAATAAATAGGTGTGCAGATTTATATAGCGCTTTATCACCATTCAATATCAAAGCACTTTACATTTATTCAGCTGTCACTGGGATGTCATCAGAATCATTTCATTTCATTTAGGTGGGCTACTTCACGTATGCTTAAACCTATCCACACTTAGATTGTGATTTGTGATATTCCCCTAACAGCTCCCCAGATTTTGCTTAGGTCAGTGAGGCAATTGAGATTAAGAGTCTTGCACAGAGACACAAACACAATGAACAAAGCCCCACTCCTTTTTTATAATGGTCTTAGGATCAGGAGTCCTGCACTGTATCCCCTGTGTTACAGAAGTTCTCTCATGATTGTCTATTCACAATGCTGTTGTCAATTCCTAAATGAAGATCCAAGCCACTGAAGCAAGTAATAGTAATCAAGATCATAATTTAGTAATGTAGACTTCCACATTACTGTCTGTGTTCAATTAAATTAGACAAAACATTTATTTCAGAACACACAATTTTGTTTAGAAAATTATGAAATAATTGTTCCTTTTTTTGCATTCGCATACATTCATATAACAATTTCTATTTATTTTTATCTTGACTAAACAACAACAGAATTTAAGGTCGAGTAACACATTTAAAGCAAGAGTAACCCTGGTGCCTGTTATTGGGAAGCTTATTTTGATAAGCGGCTGGAAAGCAGCTCCAAATTTATAGCTTGTGTGCATAAAATCTTTCCAAGATGAATATTTCAAGTGACTTTTTGTCAATGGTAGATAATGTAGGTTTTTAATAAGTTATTAAAACCATTTCAAAAGTTAATGGGATAGACAGCAACTAAATTTTTTATGAAACTTCACAAAACCCAATTATGCTTTCGTCTCTTACGTATATGTAATACCACACAAACTGATACGTCAAATTGGAAATAGCTAACTATAGAGGGCAGCAGACTCCAAAAATGAATGGATCAGTTGCTATACAGGTTTCCATGCAGTAGGGGTAGGACATGATGTAGAAAACACTAAGGCATATCATAACATACCTATGTAAGTTCATTACAGCTGGACCTTTTAAGTCAAAAATGTATCCAGAGGATCTGAAAGTTTTTTGTTTCATTACCCTTTTTATAGCTTGAATATTTGCTTGACTGTACTGCTATATTTTCCATTGTATATTTTTTATATGGGCCTTGTCCAACTTATAGGCCAAACATTATTTACAAGTAAAAACATAAGCCTTGGCACATAAGGTTCTATTAGCATAACAACTTTGCAATACACTATCCAGATATTCACTGAATATTGATAACAAATGCATAATGAGACTCTAAACACTACAGGGGTAAAAGGGTTGACTTGACTCACAGACTCCTGAAATTGGAAATGACTTGTGCCAATTGTTTGATTTGCCTTTTTTTACCACTTTGAATGTAATCACAACTGTTCAGTTTTCATAGTTTTGAGATCATTCCATCATTATTTCCATCACTTTTATATTTCTTCATATTTCCTTTTTATTCATATGGTGGTATATTTGTATATAATATTTTTCCTTAGGATAATAAAATTTAATTCCTTGTTTTCTTTACATATTTTTAAAGATGGACAAGCCAACTATTTCATAGGCTAATGATTGGTATTTAGTGTCTTGTGATCAGTAAAAGCACACACAAAAGCCAATGTTGCCACCATACAACAAAGATTATGGATCGCCATAAATATAGAACTCCCTCACTTCATACATTCAGATTTGCAATGCGAAGTTCAGAAGCTCGGTGGGCTAACATTTTACGAATTATATGAAATGTAAAAGGTCAGTACACATGTTCATCTTCCGATGCTTAGTTTGTGCCAATGGGGAGCATAAACTTTGCCAGAAAGGAATATTTCTGAATACCCAGTACTCAATTTTAATTTATGAATTACGTATTTATAAACAAGTATTTTGTAAATATTGGATTTTTGACCTGGCAACAAAAATTAGTGTGTGATGTGGGCATTGTGAAATAAGGAAACAAGAATTTCATCAGCCTTAAATATAGTCTAAAAATCAATTGTAATTTTAAGATAATAATTTGGCAATTTCTGATATTTGGAGAAGTGAGAACAAGCAAACACTTCCCCTAGCTCTGATAATATTACAATACAAACCATTGTGTTGGTCTAGTTCATCTCCTATATTTTCTCCCATCTGTTTTTGTCTGGCAACAACTGAAGCTAACACCTCCAGGCCTTTGTCTTGTTCTGAGGAAAAAAAAGAAGAGATGACAACCATTTAAAAATTGTGTCTAGGTATCAGATCAGAATTTTTAGAGGGGTCAGGGAGAATTCTTGCAATTGGCAACATGGTGAATGCTAGCGGATGTTCTTGCCAGTCTCATTTTGACCGCAAAGGTCAACATCGCCATCCCGGTCACCATTGGATTAATAAGCAAAGTGGTGAGAGATAATGTTGAAAACAGTTTAACCGTGGCTCAACAAAGGAGTACCTGTGATCGATAGAAACAAAGGGTTTAGTTATTGTAAATAGCCGCTGTAGCATGCATTTGCATGTGAAACAGCATGATTTGGTAAATCAAAATGAACAATGATGTACTCCTGTGTAATATTTGTATTACATGGGCCCTGGATTTTGGCAAGAGATTTTGTGTGTGGAAGATGCGAGAAAAGAGCTAGAGGGATGGTGGAACAGGTGGAAAAGTTGTGTGATGATGTGGAATCAGTGAAGGAGTTCACATACCTGGGGGCAGGGCTGGAAAAAATGCTCATTTCCCAGGAACCCAATCAAAATTTCCCTCAAGTTTGCAAAATTTCCCTTCAAATCTTATGTATTTCTTTATTTAAAGGACAATAATTTCCCTCCAAATAGCAAAATTTCCCAGGAATGTGGTTCCCAAGTTCCCTACTTTTTCCTGGCATGCCTGGGGGACAGGGTTAGTGGGGGTGGTTAATGTGAGGTGGCTGTGACAGCTAGAGTGAGGTATGGGTGGGTGAAGTTTAGGGAATGTGGAGAGTTGTTACAAAGGAAAAGATATCCTTTGAAGATGAAAGGAATGGTGTATAAGAGTTGTGCGAGATCAGTAATGCTGTATGGACATGATGTCTAAGCGAAAATGAGATAAGGATTTTGAGAAGGACAGAGAGAGCAATGATGAGAGCGAGGTGTGATGTGAAGTTGGTGGATAGGAAGAAGACTGAGGGCTTGATGCAGATGTTGGGTTTGGAAGCGGCGAACCGGTTGGTGAAAGCGAATAGTGTATGTTGGGACGGCACATGCTCAGGAAGGATGACGAGCATGTTTTAAAAAAGGCTTTTGAGTTCAAGGTTGGCTGTTTCAGGTTTGAAGGGATGACCAAAGAAGACATGGAAGAAGCAAGTGGAAGAGGAGAGTAGGAGGATTGGGTTGAGGATGAAGGATGTATTGAATCAGGCGAAGTGGAAGGAGGGAGTAAGGGTGATTGGTACGAGTGTGAGGTGAATCCGAACACCCCCATTTTATGGGGACAAAACTGGATTTAAAACTTTTAATCATCTTCTGGTTTTGATATAAAATTGGATTTAAAGTTTTTGACTGGCACAAAAACTTTCACAAAACTTGAACATCCGGACAGGCAGGCAGAATGACTGACAGGTTAGAGCCTCCTGCAATACTTGAAGGTAACACAAAAATGGCTGGCCTAAAGGGTTTGAGTAACAATGTGACCTACTGTGGATGTGCTTGACGATTTGATGGAGATAAGACTTATCATGCATAAATACCTATTACATCATTGGTAATGTCCTGGAAAACAATAAACTTAACTGTTTTGCACCTGGGTAATTTAAGCTCAAAAAACATTGGTATGTCACGTTGTTATTGTAACCTTTAAGAGTTTGTCTCAGAGTCTTACGGTGAGTTCATACTTCATCGGCAGATGTCAGCCAATGCTGGTCTTTTGAACATACTTTGCGCACCAGATGCATGGACATATATTGCGTAAAAAGTGTGTTTGAAAGGCTAGCGTCTGCAGATCAAGTATGAACCCACCTTTACAACAACTGTGGCAGACACCGAAATTCATATGCTGCTGTTTTCCCACTGATATTTATTGGTTAATTTAAAATTTTACAAGCACTGCACTCAATTTAAAATTCCTCATACTCATACCTCTAATCATTTGTTGTTGCTGATGTCTTATATCATCAACGCTCATCCCTTTGGTTTCCTCAGACTCCATACACCAGGTGTCCTGTCCGAATCCCGCTGTGTTGGAAGACAAGAGGTTAGCCCTGAAATAAACACCAATAAGTACTGTTACAAGAAAGTAATTCTACAGCATGGCAGTTAGAAAACCACAAGAAAGAAATCTTAAAGCATGCTTACAACTGTAGGTTGTAGATTTGTGGTATAAGAATGTTCTTAACCATGACATTCATAGGTGGCTTACAGTTACAAGTTTTTTATTCCTACAGTACATGCTTATACAGTCAGAACATTTATCCATTTTTGGCTGCCTTTCTAGCATGCTTGGTTGGGTTGATGCAATGATGAATGCAAAAGACAACTGTTAGCCCAAACAAAAAAAAATATTTGCTTGTCCTCCTCTAATTTTGGGATCAGGTCGGTTGGTCTGTCGGTCTGAAAAACTTGTTAATACTTTTTTTATAAATCACAACCAAAATGTAAACTATGAAGTCTAAATAGGGGTTAAATTTTGGCAATATCAGATTTTTATTCCTTCTCTTTTGTTTTAAAACTATTGTTCTGCACATTGTTCTATTTGTGAATGAAGAGGGGATGTGTGAAACCCTCAAATCAACCCACAAATCTCTCCTGCACCAAGTGCAGGCAAGATAATGGCGAACCAATTTGCCCAACTGGGGAAAGCAACTGCCGCTACCCTGGTTGGGAATCTGATGCAACAATGGCAATTGAAGTGGAGGAGAATGATTTCCAAACCAAACCAGGTGGGAAGTGAGAAGGGGCCAAAGAGAAGGCACCTAGCGCTGACCCACTCACCCAAATTGACCCAATTAAATGAGGTTAAAGGGGTATCGATACAAATGAAAGATGCAATGGAATCCCTGAGCAACAGGAAGGATGCATTATTAGTTACAAAACAAATGACTTCAATGACCACAGTACCCTCAAATCGGTTCCTTAAGTAGGCACATACACAAAACAGTGAGCAGAAAGCCATAAGTATTATGACACCTG
>JAMKCH010005347.1:0-31862 GCA_023653785.1 Ophioderma brevispina
TACCTATCGGGGATAAGCGGGTATCTGGCACTTGATGACGACGGCTTCTTGACTGCGATGTTGATCTCTAGAAGGACACCAATAAAGCCCAGAACCCGCCTCCGTGGCATACAAATCATGTTCATTCATTCAAATTGATTCAACATTCACAGCAATACCACACAAATGTGATGATACGGTATAATTATAATACAGAGATAAAGGCTGGAGAAATTATACACGCAAAAGAGGATACGGAATAAGCTTTATTCTGTTAAAAAAAAACACAAATTCACGTGTTCGTGCAAACAGTCAAGATTCAACATGCCTGAAACTTAATCATATATTGAAATGAGTGGGCTATCATTAATTAGGTCACCGCCGACTACACACACACAAGTGCACTCGGGCATTGGACAATACAGGTCAGCAACGACTTTTTATATAGGACGTGATCGAGGATCGATTGAAGGTGATTGAGGCGGACTGTTTATTTAGCTTGAGTGACAGCTCTTAATGGACGTCCTGCCCTGTCGTAGGGGGGGGGGGCTTCTGTCTGGTTATGAGTGTAGCACAGCGATAACGACTAACGTACCTCCGCTGCTAGCTCGTTCACGTAGCGTTGCACGTAGTCGTACTACCTCCTAACAACGCTACGGGCCTTACTCTATTTGAAACACGGGATGGTGCAGCGCGGATCCGATGCGGAATAAGCCAATTCAGAATCGTACAAATACAGCACTTATTGGAAAAATCTTTACCTGTGAGTAGTCCAAAATTATTTTTATATTATACGCCCGTGTTTACTTGACTGATTTCCATTTTTTACCCCATATTTAAAATGCTGATTGATTTTGAAAACGGTGTTTACCTCTAACCGTTATTTTAAAAATCCCAATTTTTTAGAACATAGCAGTCGCCCCACTTAGTCAGTTAGCTCGTTCACGTAGCGTTGCAGTCGTCCGTACCTACTCCTAACAACGCTACGTACCTTACTCTATTTGAAAACTGGGATGGCGTGCGCAGCGGATCCGATTGAGGAATAAGCAATCCAGCATCAGTACAAAGAACAGAATTGAAAATCTTTACCTTTGAGTAGTCCTTAAATTTTTTTATATAACGCACATTGTTTCCTTGACTGATTTCCATTCATGGTTAAAATATGCAGGATTGAAACGGTGATTTTTAAACCGTTAAAATCCCATGTTAAACATTAGCAGCGCCCCACTAGCTCAGTGAGTCGACCCTGGATTGTTCCGGTTTGTTTCTTAGAATCGGCACGAGCACGCTTATTTTGCTGATTACCATAAAGTACGAACATACACCCGGAAGTCATGGATAGTGGGGACGGACTGTGTTTAGCTTCAATTTTTCGGTCACTTAGTGCCCTTTTAGGGCCAACATTTTCACGGATGTAAGCATGATCGCACCGTTTTGTATAGCATCAAAGTTTTCATATATGCACGTATTTCGTGTCATCGAAGACGGTAATTAATAACAAAATTCTTGACTTTGTAGCACAATGGACCCCGGTGTTTGAATTAACTGCCGCTCTGGCTTAAGGAGAGGAGATAGTAGGGCTATTGTAGCGGAAAACCAGACAACTCGGGCTAACTAGCTTAGTCTCGCACTTTCGTAACGCTTTGGGGCCATTCGTAGAACGTTCTAAAATTTAGAAAGTTCATTTTACCCAACATTTAGAGACATTACCTTCCAAATTTCTCCTTTGGTGCAATAATTGGACTCTCCGCTGGGTTAAAAAGTCATTAGAATTAATTTTCTGGACTCAGTGGTATTGTAAATTCTTGAAGTTTGAGCAGTAAAACTCAACAACAATAGCAGACACGCCGGACATTTTGTTTAATCGTTGATAAGCCTGACGTCACATTATCAGCCTCTTTGGCAACACAGTCCATCGCGCTGCTCACAGCACAACGTACCTTCAGTGCGTTTATTTCAAACGATGAGCGACTCAGCTAGATCACACCTGTCGCGCAGCTTGTTGAGTTGCAAGTCCGCTTTACACGCCCAATTGGGCTGCTTTGAGCCCCCAAAAATCAAATACTGCCTCAAAGCGCCATTTTCGGCAGTACTCGGTGGAGCTGTGTTTTTGTCACAATAGAAAACCAATGATTGGTCTACATTTTCCCCACCACTGCGGCGCGTGTCCACGCCTACTGATTTTTGTTAGCAACACTGGAGAAATTGCAACAACACTTTGATCATTCGACTCGGGAGATTTGCCGTGCACAAAATTGTTAAATATATTACACTTCCGTGCCGTTTACTTAGATACAAAGGGTGAGAGGAATACAAGAATAGATCGCAAGGTTGGTAACAAGGTATTGCAGCTTTGGATAAATATTAGAGATTTTCGTCGAGATGTCCTCTTTCGCCCGAGCGAATATACCCTTAATCCCAGTCCGACTGATATGTATATCAGGCGGACTGTAGCCGAGTCCTAAGTCTAGCTGCGAAGCATAACTTCCACAATTAGGTCTTTAACATGTTGTCAGTAACGGAGTGTGGAAGTTTCTGCAATACATACGTCTACCTTTTTGCCTGTTTAGCCCTGTGTTTACCGCCAAGTTCAAATAGCCAACTTTTCACACTTCAGACGAACAAAATATCACAGCAATTCAGAATCGAGTGATATTATGTTCCTTATATAAGATATTACCTTTCAGAGAGTAAAGAGTTAATACTCCAATTATCTCGAAAAACAGTAGAAATTCCTAATTTTATCGGGAAGGAACAGGGAAACAACCTTTTCTTGCAAGGACTGGCTGGAAAACCGGCCTTGAATAAATTTGACCTTTGAGCCGGAAGGTCACATCCCCGGCTACCTGAGACCAACGGAATCCTGAGCCTTTAATATACGCACGGCCGTTACAATGTGCATGTATCACTTGAGCGTCATGTGTGTTAGTTTCGAACGAGGGGCTAGGGACTCAGGGACTACAGGAGAAAACAAGAGAAAATAATCCTGGATTGATAAACAAAACGAACACGTGGGACCCTGTGTGACGTATTGCATGACATCTGGGGCCTTGTCGATTATTGCTTCCCCCATGCATTGGAACGCTTGTGAAGTGATTGTTGTCGCAATTTTGTTCAATTTGGATTTATATTTCTTTTGAGTTTTTTCACATATGTCATCGCATTTTATATGGTGTAAACTTGTGATTGATAGTGAAAACAGGGATTGATCCGCTCTTTTGGAGGGAATTTGAGATCGACAAAGTTGAGGTAGGTGACGGCAAAAGGTATTACGATGTATTGCAAGACTCCACATCCGTAATGACAAACATGTTAAAGAATAATGTCGGGAGTTATGGCTTAGCGACTAAGTCTAGGGTATAATCCACGGCATTTGATGATGACCAAAGCTTGTGATTTGGCCGGGTGTTCATGTATACAGTAGCATAGTACAGGGAACCTTTACGTCGTTTTTTGAATTGGTCGTCGGCACGCGTAAAGGCATCAATAATGCCATGAAAGCCGTAGCAATCAAGCACTGTATAAGTATGGACTTGTCGACGCAGTTCTGCGTCGGAAGTCAATTACCGAGCAAAGAAAATAACCCTAATGGCGCAGTATATCATGCACTACTTCAGGACTTGTACGTGTTAATTTATCTCCTGTCAAATTCTGTTTCTTTGATGAAAAATAAATATTAAGTCATGATTTTGGAGATATTCTTGTCGGAATTCGTGCTACACGATTTGACTTATAGTAATGTCGCATTACTAGAAATGAGGGTGATCCGTAAATGTGGAATGCAAAAGATTGATAAGGACTCGTCTGACATGCCCCGAAATTTCAGTATGACACTACGTTAGCAATGCAACCCTAAATATACGAGCAAATCAGGGAGTATTCTTTAATCGGAATTGACGTTTTCGTTATGGACCACTCTATTAGGTTTGCAGAAGAGTGTACTCAAAACGTGTAGCAGCAAATTTACTGAATTCACAAGTAAATACTAATTAAAATTACTCACCCCAAATTGTTGCTAAACGTCCTCTTATACTGAAATTCATCAACCGTGATTTGCCAAAAAAGGCCTTAGAAAATAAACAAATATTACATCTACAATTTGCTTTCACATGTCTGAGTAATGGCGCTAGTATTGCCGCCTGTGTAAATGTTGTGGAAACTATACAATTATATGTGGAAGGATTTCCCTTGAATTTTGTATCTCAGAAGTAATTCATTATGAATTTTTAGATCTATTTATGATCAAAAAGACCTTCGAGGTAAGTGTTGTGCCATGTTTTACGAGCGCGGATAATATAAAACAATTTTGATTAGCTCTCGAAAAAACGGCGAATATTTGCGATACCTTTTTGCTTCGGAGCCGATTCATTTACAAGACATTGCACGGAGACAAGTTTTGTATACGGAAGTGCTCTACCGTGATGCGCGTAGCCCATTCCAATTAAAAACGTTCATCACTGGTTAGAAGTTCCTTTTACTAGTATGACTCCGTTGTACTAGTAATAGTATAGCCATAGTTTAGCGGTAGTAATAATAACATTCGATAATATTTTGATTTTCTGAAAATTCGATTAACACTACCTCTTTAGGAAGGCAGAACAATTTACTGAATGTGTGTGTTTTAAAGCCCAATTTGCATAAAAAAACACGGCGAATAAAACGTAAACAATAGCACGGCCTCATACTTCAGAAATTTCACGTTTCTAATTTTAGCAACAGTAACATTTGACACCAGTTGCGCTAGTAGTCTCTCGCGTTTGCTTGGCAGCGCTTAGGTAATTCCACTTTTTTCGGCTTCCCCGTTCACTTTCGTTTTTTAAAAAAATCGCATTCTCAGAATTTATGAAATTTCGCGTTTAAAAGTTATGTCCCTCCTCCTGGATGAATATTTTTGTGTTCCCTCCTCTCGCGCACAATTTTTTTCGGATTATTCCCAATGTGAAATAATATGATCTGAAACAGAGTAGTAGCCTCAGAGTACGAAATCATCTGGTAAAATCCAATTACGGATGTTAAGCAACCGTTTTGGTGCATTGATGGGCACAGATATGAATGACATACCTTGAAAATATTCATTCGTTACATATCGTGCTAAGATTATAAGGGTACAACAATAAGGCTTAGGCGGTGACTTCATTAGTCAACCCCGGCGAGATCTATACGGGGATTCCACACCATCTACGGGCCAGTAATAACAGGGGGCCTCTATCGCTCGTCATTCTTGACATTATTGACGGAAATTTCAACAATGATAAAAGCACCTATATCATGAAGGACAATATCCTCTGGTTTATTTATGTCAAACCCCAGCCTTGTGAGCGCGCAGAAAGTCTTGGCATCAGCGACCCATAACGGGAGGCATTCGATTTCTCATTGTTTGGCCACACTGACCCAAAATGGTGCAACGAGAGATTTTCAAGTCATCCATATTTTCGTAATATGTAGTGCTTTCATATAGATAAGACACACAATAGTCCCTACCTTTTATTGGCTACAGAAATAAACTGAAAATGGAAACAAAGGTGATTTGTATATAGGAAAAATAGGCTGAATTTCGTATTGCTCCTATACGAAATTAGAAATTTCATATTTTGTCCCAAAAAAAACAGTTCTCAGCTTAAATCATTTCAGATGGGATATTTTTAATAGAAAGCTTTAAACCACGCTAAAATCGAAGATTTTTACATTTTTTAGGGTAGGGATACCTGTTATTTAAATCTCTCGTTGCACCTTTAACAAGTAGTAAAAACCAGGAAAGGATATTTCTGTAGGCTAGAATAGGCCATACTCAGATCTGAAGAAGAATCTCCTGAGGGATGAGTGGAGAACTTTACATCACCCTCAGAGTCCAATAAAAACAGCCGAGGATCTCTGGATTCAATAGAGATGGTATCCACAAGACCATGAATAAGAACATACCTTATAAAATGAGCTCTAACAAGGTTCATCAACCATTCTGATATTGAGGAGATTGAGACAAAAACAACGTGCATTCAACCAAGTACAAAAAATTCGAAGACTTAAAGAAAACAGGCATGAGCATGACTTGGAGAAGTTTAGAAAACAGAATCAAGCGTAAGTTTGAACTTGGTTTGAAGTTGAAACTTACGCTTGATCAAGTTACGCTTGACAAATCAAACTTACAATAAGCTTTAGTCTTTATGAAATTATGAAACGGGCCCCAGGTCTTTTTAAGCGGATGAAGGACTCTTCAGGTATTCCAGCATTGAGAAAAGATGGTCACCTATTCTATGAAAACATTCAGAAAGCAGAGATCTTGAATGATCAATTCAAACCGGTGTTTACAGATGAAGACCCCTGGATATTCCTTTTTTTTTTTTTTTTTTTTCCCCGGGGGGGGGGGTCTCAAGGGTTTGTTGGGTACCCATGCTCGTTCCAGGGGTTCTGAAAGTGACCCCATAACGGGACCAATTTTCAGTGAAAATATACCCCTAACGGGACCAGTATTCAGTTAAAATACCCGTTTTCGATGAAAATATACCCCTAACGGGACCAATTTGCGGTAAAATTATACCCCTAGCGGGACCTGCTTTCAATACGTGAGTAAAAATATACCTTTTAAAGAACCAATAGATGAGAAAAATAACACTTGTACTACTGTAAGAAAATTTACACACTGCAGGGTTATTTTACTGACATGTTAAAGTTAATTTTCCCGTTTTTTTCAATGAGCCAGTCACAATCTTACCTGAATTTGATACCCCTAGCGGGACTAGAACTTGATTATTGTGAATTTGATACCCCTAGCGGTAGTCCCGCATTTGCAGCTAGTCCCTCTTTTTTTGGAACGAGCATGGGTACCCGACCAAAATCCAAGAACCCCCCGGTGAAAGACAGAACTACCCTTCAATGCCAGATATCAAAATTGAACCAGATGGTGTTTTGAAGTTGTTGAAATGAAGGAGTTAGATGAGCATAAGGCCTCTGGCCCCGACGGTGTGACAACTAAAATTTTGAAAATGGCAGCTGAGGAGATTACCACTGCTCTGACTTAAATTTTCAACAAGTCTCTGAGTACTGGTGTGGTTCCATCTGATTGGCTTACAGCAAACATCGCACCGATCTATAAGAAGGGGGACAGAGCCATGCACGCAAACAACATGTATTCCGCTCTGGACATTCCTGCGAAACCCAACTGATTCACACAGTGCACGACTTGGCTGAAGCCCTCGACAATAAGACCCAACACTGTGAAAACGGAAGTGTTAATTTTAACACCCTTCTGGAATCAATAGGGGACCGCAGCACCCACTGGTGTTAGTTTACACAATTTCGGTGTTAAATTAAACACCATGTTAGTGTTATATTAACACCAATTTTGGTGTTACAATTTATGATATGACACTGTTTGGTGTTAATTTTACACCACATTCGGTGTTAATTATTTTTTTAACACCGTCAGTGCCAAATTGATACCACTGGTGCTAATTTAAGACCCTCCTGGAATCAATACGGGACTCGCACCCCTTGGTGTAATTAACACCAAAACTTTGGTGTAACAGTTTTATTGTAACATCTGACATTTTAGTAGAAAATGTTTGATTTTGTTGTGTTTGCTTTCTATTGCAACTAAACTGCTTATACCTCTAAAGTTTCAAGTAACACTTTGTCTGGAACCTCAACGGAGGGAAACAGCGTGTTATGTGACAAGAGCTCTGAGAAATGTTCCGATTGGCGCATACGCATGTAAAGTTGGGAGTCCATATGGGACTGTTGTTAGATCAATAACGATTGCCCAATAACATCAAGGAGAACGTGGATTCACAGATGACTGCGTGGATATATACACCTGTACGTAAAGAGAGTGACAGCCACCCAGCTCCAAGCAGATTTGAATACCTTAACAGGAACTGTGGAACAGATGAAATTCAATTGTTTCTAAGGATTCGTTACTACGTCTCTCTATTCCAAGACACTCAACATTTTACTTACAAAAAGTAACTCGATTTTACAGGAAACCAAATCACACGCATATCTAGGAATTGATGAACAAATGACCTCAGTGTGGGGGAAATCATGTACCAACCTGATGACCGGGCACTCATGCAAAAAGGCCTGGGTTGTTTTTATCAGGTTGAACCTTCTGATCCTGCCCGCAGGACTTAAAATCTACTGCGTATCAGACTTTGGTCCGCCCCTACTTGGAGTATTCTGAACTGTATGGTCCCCAGTCCCCTTACACTCAGGAGCTGGTTGACCAACTCGAAAAGATCCAGAGAAGAGTGGCTCGCTTTGTGTGTAAGGACTATAAGCAACGGCACTGGTAACATAATGCTGCACACAGGAGGAACATTTTAATGCTGAATCAAGCTTTTTGGCATAGGGTGATCTGTCCCCACAGGGCAAGCATACTCTGCACATGACGCACAGGGACGGTGCCCGTCGATCTTAGAGTATCGGTTGTCGAGCACCCCATAGCTGCGCAAGTGAGTTATGTTCAGATGTATTGCAGTGAACATACTTTATCTTGTCTTCTTGATGTGGGTCGTATAAGGAAGAGCGCGGTCCAAGGTAACTCCTAGGCTTAGACAGGGTTATCACCGTGATCCAGGGGCGCTCCAGACCGGGTTACCTTAAACTGACGTTTGGCTTACGGTTGAGTAGATGGAAAACACACATATGTTTCTTGGATGGATTTGCACGTTAGGGGTGGTTTTCCTCGTAGTAAGGATCGAGTTCGTCCAAAGCTTTGAGAGTTTCTCTTCAACAACTGTGAAGTCAGCATATTGTGTGCTAATTCCAAACTCGTTTCTAGATTAAAACGACAGGTTCCTGCATTTCTAGGTTGGTCGTTGGTATAGATGTTGAACAGGGAGAGGTGCGAGCACTACTCCCTAACTTGTGGTAGTCCATGAGCATACGCCATCGGTCTTAATCCGCTCGTAAAAACCCGAACACCAGTTGAGGCAATCTGTTTAATTAGAGTGGGGTAGGTACAGTACGCCAACGCGCAGATAAGGGTCGTTTTTCAAAATCTGAGTGTATTTTCAAACTAGTAGCATAATTAAAAGACACTACTGAAAGTAGAAGCGTTTGAAATCAAAATCGTTTTTATTTTGGTATAAAAAACTTTATTGGTGACACCAAGGTAATTGTGCGTAAAATAATCAAACAAACAGGTATAACTCCTAGGTATTAGACAGGTTATCACAGGGGCGTTCCAGACAGGTTACTTTAAGCGAGTTTGGCTTCACGGTTGCGTAGATGGATTAACTGCAACCTTTACGCTCTAAATCGACCCGTTACTGTACCGACTCTCGATTCAAGACCTGTACTCAGAGCGCTCCCCGCTCCTGTTCCTATTAGGGGGGAGCGAGAACTCGTCACCCGTTCAACTTGCAGGTATTGGGTCCTCCTTGGGCAGTGGATACACACATTCTCCCTATCTAGACCTCCGAAAACTTTTCTCCATTGCTTGCCGTCTGGTTGGATACGTTTAGGGAAGAGAGCGAGAGTTCGTCCAAAAGCTGGGAGGTTTTCGCTTCAACAACTGTGAAGTCCGCACCTTGTGCGGCTAATTCCCAAATACGCCGTATCGTCTTCATAGATAACGAACCGGGTTCCTGCACTCCTAGGTGGTCGTTGGTTATAGATGTTGAACAGGGAGGCTCCGCCACCGCCAGCACCCTTATCCCACCTACTTGTCGCCAGACTATTCCATGAACGCTACGCCTCGGCTCCTCCCCTCTGCCCTACCTGTACAAACCATGACACCTTTGTTTGACATGTTTTGAGGCATGACGCGTTATTTAGAGTGGGCGGTACAGTCGCCAACGCGAGATAAGGGTCGCTGACTTTCACACCCCCCACACGGCAGTGCTATTTTCAACTAGTAGCCATACAGGCTAAAAGCACCACCTACTCGAAAGTAGAATTCGCTCGACCCAATAGATGTTTTTATTTTGTTATAAAAACCGTTATTGTGACACCAAGTGTATGGTGACGTAAATTAACTAATCAAACAACAAGACAATAATGAAAAAAATACCTTTATAAAACAAGTATACATTGTAAAAATATCCACATTAGATTTAAAAAGACACATAAGCCAAGGTTGTCAAAAATATGTGACGGTTTTTTATCGGCGTTCAACGTTATTCACGATATAGATCTATATACTTTTCAGTCTGTTTATAGTAGTTAAGCTCAATTCTCAACATAGCATAGGCGCGCGAAAAACAAAGTTTTACTTTCTCAAGAACAAATGAAATAAAAATTTTAAAAGTTTTATTTTTCCAAGAAAACAGTAAACTAAAATCTTAAAATGAACATTTTCATAGACAAATTTCCTGACGGGTTAGACAATTGACTACCCTTCAGTTTGTCAAGATATAAGAGTAAACACGGGTCTATGCTTGAAAACAGTAGACTATTGCGACCTTATCCGACAAAGGTAGACGATTGTCTACGTATCCATTTATCTGAAAAAAATTATTTCTTAAGAATTCATTTTATTGTTTTGTTGGAAAAAATAAATTGGATTTTGTTTGGTTTGATATGAATTTTCTATTCTACAATTAAGTCCTAAAATTACAGGGAAAAATACTGAAATTTTCAGGAAAACATTTTCCCAAAGGATGGATTGGAGAGAGAGCGCTCAGTTTACAATTGTCGTTTTAAAGCACCAGATGCTTATGATTTCGATAACAGTGGATAGCTATGGTTCCTCTCTTTCAATGGGCCAAAATAATACCAAACAACATAGTATAGCGTCACAATTACGTCATCAAGTTCACGAGTCGCAAAATTGGCATTTTCCACAAAAAATAGGCGAAAATCCAATTTTGCGCTAAAAAGTTAGGCGGCATATCGGATTTTCATTGCGGTTGTTTTCGGCTTCTGTAAATGATGGCAATGACTAGTTTTACATAAACATAGAGTTTTAGAGTTCATACTGTGCATAAACATTAAAAAAAAAAAAGCAACACAAAATATTCTTGGGTGGCAACCACCCCCTTACCCTTCGACTTTTGACGGCAATATCATAACCTAACCCGGGACCTGGTGAAGGTGATACTTCAATGGTTTTCGCCTAAAATGACCAATAAGGATGAGACTGATGACGTATGTGACGGACAGGGGTTAGGCCCTAAAATTCAGTGAGCGCACATCAAGGTATTTGCTATGGGGTATGCAGTGTGAAGCTAGGCCACTGGATTTGGCTTGGATCTTGGAGTTACGATGATCCAGTTTCATTTTATAAGTTTACGAGTGGTGTCACGTTGATATGTCTGTCGCCCCAGGTCTGTGATCATGCAGACACTTTCGAAAGAATTTGGATCCCACTTTAGAGTTAAATTTAAATTTTACGTCGGGAGTGTAGTCCCAAATTTCGGATACTTCAGGGCATTGGCCTACCATAGGAATAGTGTACAGTATTTGAGTTACAATTTCTGTGAAATAGGTTCTGACAGCCACATAGCTGCCATGTTTCGATACTTTTATGAGCTAAGTTTACCATTTGACCTACATTTTCTAGCACCCACATTCTTTAGATCACTTTAAGGAGTAATTGTCCAAATCGGAAGCGTTTGTGTCGGTTTAAATGGACCCGGCCCACAAGTGGTTAGATTGTAATTTCCAGATTGTCAATCTACCGGCATCTTATTTATTTGGTTGTTGCTTCAGCTATATTCTGCTGTGACCTGCCGAGATGGTTAGGAATCCCTGCGCACTTGTGTTCGCGTCTAGCCATTATTTGGTGATCAGACGCGGGTTTGGACTAAGCAAATCAGAGACACTATTTCATGGTCCGTTTGGCGTTAGGGGCCTTTGATGAGCCATTGAGCAGCTCGCGAGCCGCGAGCCAGATTTTGGGCTCGCCAAAATCTATAAAAGGGAGCCAGGTGCGAGGCTCGCTTGAACTTCTGTCAGGGGGTTGACACTTAGCGCCTGTCGTCTTTTGCTCCTTACCCCTCAATAGGCTATGGCAAAATACGAAAGTTCGTGCAAACCAACGAAATTTATGGTACCTCCTGTATTTATTAACCTCACCGTTAGAGTTTGCGTGTTACCGTTTGTAACCCCATGTAGTATTGAACTTCGCATTGCATGACTCGGCATATATAGCGCCCTCGATCGTACCAAGGCCCACATTAGTTTAAGGGGTTCCTACATTGAATGTTCACATGTTAATTATTTTGTGTTCAAATGCGTCTATCAGTATTTAAGTCGAAATTTGGATGTTTAGTATCAAAATTTAGCTCCTCTAATGTTCTTTAGGTTTATTTAATCTATTTTTATGAATCAAGGTTATATGATTTTGCTACAGCCATTGGAGTCTACACATTCGGGTCCCTTCAATTGAAAATGAAATCCCCTTGGAAATAGTTTAGTCCTTAAAATTTGTTTGTGTTAAAAGAATTAAAAGGGGATGGCAGATTTTAAGGGATATGAAGTTTTCAACTTAATAGATTGGCCTTCACCCAAAAACCCCACCTGTAACAGTTTGCGCCGATATTTCAATGCGTTTCATGGAGAGGCAGAAAACGTGATGTCGTAAGCTCCATAGAGTACTGTGTAAAATTAATATGGTCGACCAAAATTGGGGTACATTTTCACTCATTACTTCCAAACCAAACATCCTTTGGCCCTAAGATTCACAGGGTAAATGAGAAACATGTAGCTTTCTGCTGATACCAAAATATTTACCACTTCCGGTAAATCTGGCTTCTGGGGAGAGGTATTAGCGATCGGGCCATGGTTCTTTAATTAACGTATATTATATTATAGCAATTCAGAAAATAAAGCTTTCATATAACAACAATTTTACGTTACGTTACAAATAGTCAACAAGGAATATCGCTATCCCCGAGTTTTGCTGGACTTTTCAGTGCTGTGTCTCACCCCTTAAATCTAACCCGAGTCGTTATAAGCGCCTGTAATCAAAGGCCCAGGGACACTTCGTCCACAAGTGTCATCTCCTTATTTTAATCTCCTGGCTTCGGTCTCGACCGCATTGAGCAGGAGCTGAGGAGCCTCGCTCTCGGCTCGCGTTTACTGTACGACAGGATTGTCATGATTGTCTCGGTATTAAAATTCAATGGTGAAATAATTTCAGAACTGAAACTTGGTATTTATAATAATGAGGGAATGAAGGTAGACATTTAATGAATTCCACTTTTTAAATTAGGTGAGGGTAATTTTGTTTTATTGTCTTTTTTAACTTGTGAAAACTGGCGGAGATAGCATGTCGCTGGACATTTTTCCGTGTAGGTCACAATCGGCAATATGCCTCGCAAGTAGGAACCGCTCGTGCTCAGTATGGCCGTGCAGCGTTGGTTCGTTACTGTATAGTACCCAACGAGGAATTAGAAGGCATAATCAAATTTAATTATGCTAGGTGTTTGAAAAATAGGCCTTGAACTCGGTATGGTTTTGGTGCTTTGGAGTTAGTTTTCTGGCCAAGGGCCTAGCCTAGGTAACAGTCGAATGTAATTTACGTTTCGCTACACGCCGAAACTTTTACTTAAGGCTAGGGCGTGTGATTGTGCCCAATTTTGGTAAGTCATTGGGGCTTGTCGAAAATGAATCAAAAATACTGAACAGCAGAAAGAACAATTACATGATTAAATTTAGACTAAACAAGATTACCCTCGGATGCACCCTCCCTTTCCACACAGACACTTCAAGCCAAAGGTATAATAGTATGCTCATAAATCTCGGAAAAGGATGTAAAAGGAACATCATGCTCGCGCAGACTGGGCCTGCAAGTGTCATTTCCCCCACACGGATAACCTTCCACTCCCCCCATGGGGGGGGGGGACTCAGACTCGCCAATCGTTATTGTTTTGCCAAACACTGTTCATGCCAGCCCATGCCGCATGAGATACACTTTGTGGACTCTCGAAACGCTATGAAAATAAATGCCACATTATAATTTCCTCTACTGTGGCGAATTTCTCTCCGAATCTCCAAAGATCTCGTTAATCAGCTAACAAGAGAGATTATTCTTGTCAGATAATGCACGAGTTTTGAAACTACACTTTTTGACACGCATGACCTGAAACTCAGGTCGTGATCCCCAGTTGCCAAAATGAATATTTGGAATCGATTGGGGCACGATTGTTGACAAATTAACTCGCCGCATCCTGCTTCTAAAAATCACTCCCTCTTTAAATAATGATGGTGCAACCACTCGTGTATTCCAATTTAATCTCTCTTGTTGCTTTAATAATTATGTGGAGTGCGGAAATATAAAAATCAAGTCAGTTGACCTGATATCTGTCAGATAGGATTCATTGAAGATACTGCAAACATAAGAAATATTTAGAAAATATTGTTGACTCTTAGGAAAATAGTGTTTACATTTTTGGAGTTATTCGGAGTCTCGCAAAAACTGTTGATTGGCAACGGTGCCATATTTAAAATTTATTGTAATTATGCAAAAAGATATTATAATTATGAAAACTTGTCTTCTGATTGAGGTCTGACGTACATTTATCTAAAAGCTAGCAGGGATTGAACTCACTCGCCATGGTAGTTTGTCATAAGAACATCTTTCAATGGACAAATAATAATTCATCTGCCATAAGAATGGCTCGCTGGTACGGGTGAGTTCATGTAGAGTTAAGTCTACATAAGTCAACTTATCAACAGGTTATCTTCAAGTCTTACGATCCTCGAGCTAAGCGACGGTCGGACCAAGACCATTAATAAACCAGAGACAATTATTTTTCTCACACATTTTATCATAAACTGAATCATTGGTATCAGTAAGCTTTGGTACTAAAACTATAGAAAGCTTCCTCTGTCAAAATTATGCTAGGTTTGACTCCATTATTTTCTGGAAAGTTCCAAACTTGAGCATTTTACAAAAAACATGTAAAAATTGACAGCCAATCACCTTCACTTTTCACTGCTCATAGTTATTACAGACCCATTCTTTTATTATCAAATCTCAATTTGCTCTTCCGAGACAGCACACCTACTTTGAGTATGTAGCACCCGCTGATTATGGGAGCCATAGGTCATCTTAGTCTTCGCTCGGCTACTGAATCCCTCCGTAATTTTATTCCACTCAGGGGGGGGGGCTGCAGGATATACACAGAAGTAGGGTGCAGAAAACACTTAGAAATATATATTATTAACCATTTTCTCATTTAATTCATCTGCCTCTATCATAACACCAACTATTGGGCTTCCTCTTCCTCGGAATCTCAGAATCCCCCTAGTGGCGATTCCTTCTGTTTTAGACAACCCGTCGTTAAATTATAAGCTTTTGGTATTTTTAGTGCACCGGAGCAAAGTTCACCAGGGGACGTGGGGTGGGGTTACCCCCCCCCCCCTTCCCCTGATAAGATGAGGGTTAATGCCTCAACTGATTGTGATCAAATGATCAAACCCGAGGCGTAATAACTCAAAAAATTAAGTTAAGATAAACCTTGGATTAAAATCATAATAATAAATAACTAGTAAATAAAGACATTCTTCGGGGGCCATTTTGAGACCGTCTTTCAAGGGGACTCTATCTTGCCAAAACCTATTTACTGTAAGAAAAAAGTCCGACGTGAAATTGGAACCCATTTGGTGACAAGTCTTTCAGGCGGGCATACCTTGACAAAAAAACTAAACTGACACCTTAAAATCAAAACAAAACATAAAAGTTATTTTTTCCAATAATGAGGACCCTTATCCGGACAAAGAGTACCACCATTTCATTTGCCTCAATTGAAAAGTTAATTTTGAGATTTTATTTTTATTGTTTTGGGGAAAAATAACGTTTAAGATTCTATTTATTTCTGGAAAAAACATAATAAAACTTGCTAAGATAGATTTTAAGGGTATGTTGAATGTAGAACCTTTTTTGTCTCCATAAAACCTCGAGAACGGACCCCTCAAAATTGAGTTCTTAAATATCTAAAAAACCGAAGAGGTTCCCATCAGAACCAAAAAATTCAATAGAAAACTCTTTGGGTCATTGAATAACCTATACAGAGTCCTACAGAAAGTTTTTTTGGTCTTGGAGTGTCGGATGTTTGTTAAAATAAACACGTAGGTGTTCAAAAGGATTGTACCATCAAGGAATATACAATAAAAGTGTTTTTTAACCTTATGGGTTTTAAAATAACAAACTGTTGGTGTGGTTTAACACCAAGATTGATGAGTGCCCCTCCTTGATGCGGTCCATTTGAAACACCCCGCGGTGTTAAAGGATCGGTCAAACACCCTAGCCAGCGGACCCGACTTACCATCGATGGTACATCGATTAGTCCAGGATAATCAGGTAAGCTCAGGTACAAACTCAGTTTTTCGGCGAAAACTAAGTGTTCAACTGAAAATTTAGTTTATGGAGAGAGAAAAAACCCATGTTTATCACTTGTAAACAGTTTTTCAATTCCCCCGTTGAAATAATTTCGGTTTTTTATTTGATTAATAAGATTTCGGTGATAAACTTAGTTTTTTTTTAGTTCATCGGTGATAAACAAAGTTGTTCGAAAAACTGTTTTTAAGTGATGACACAGTTTTTTCAATCCACACTGAAAAACTCGGTTTTCTTTGATAACAAAGTCGGGTGTGAACTCAGTGGTTTTCAATTAAAAAATATTGTTCTCAATTGGCTAAACTGAGTTATGTGTGAAAAACAAGGTTTTTCAACTGAATCTTATTTTTTTTTCAGAGAAAACCTACCTTTTCGCCTATCAAAACATTTTATTCACAGTTTATCAGTCGATAATCATAGTTTTTTCTCGATATACTGAGTTTGTCATGTGAACACACTATAGCTATAATTGTGCTAAACTAAGGTTTTTCGAAAAACAGCAGGAGGTTTTTTAAACGGTCGATAATCGTTGTTTTTATCGATAAACTGCAGAGTTTGCCACTTGGAAAACCTGAGTTTGTCACTTAAAAAACTTTATCGAATTATTGATCATTCGGCTTGCCATAGACAAACCTTTAGAAAGCATAGATGGGATGTAGCCCGAGGATTCAGACTAGAAGGTTACACTTTTAGATAAACTCGTATGCGAAACGTGAATTCTCTTGTTCGAACGATATGCATGATAGTTGGGTCATATTGAGCAATTCCGTGACCGTGGAGATCAGAGCATCATTTCTCAGTGTATTGTCTTCTATGAAGCTTAATGAACAAATTTAGCGGGGTGTCCCCCTGAAAGTGTGGGCGGAATCCAGGAGGGGGAATATTCATTGTACAGGGGTCAAAATTAAAAATGCTTGGACTGCTGTAAAAAGGTAACCTAAGTTTTCGTCTTGTTAAAAGGATTAAAAAATATATATAGTTTGTACTACTTATAACTTATGGTTATGGAGATATAGCACAAAAATCGTCAAATGTCAAAGGTCATCACGAAAGGTTAAATCTTAAATACTGCTCCGATTTCTTCAAAAATGGGCTCAAATTGTTCATCTTTCCTCAGAGACTGCAACAAAAACATTTTGCACCGTTAACATATTTTTAAAATTCGGGGATCAATAGAGGTCAATGGGGTTGACCTTGTTTGTCATTTATCTCGACAAACAAATACAAATGAGAGTGTCAACTACTTTTGTTGCAATCCCTGTGGAAAGGTTAACAATTTGAGACCATTTTTAAAGAAATCGGTGCAATATTAAAGATTTAACCTTTGGTGATGACCTTTGACATTTGAGAAATTTTGTCTTATAACTTTGTACCTATACCTTTTTATAATCCTTGTAACAAGAACACTTTGGTTACCTTTTTACATCTATCCGAGCATTTTTAATTTTTGACCCCTGTATTATGAATTCCCCCCTCCTGGATTCCGCCCACACTTTCTCGAGGGGCACCCCCGCTAAATTTGTTCATTAACCTTCATAGAAGACAAATCCACTGAGAAATGATGCTTTGCTCTCCACGGTCACGGAATTTCCCCAAATGACCCAACTATGAACAAAAGAATTCCACATTCTGCACGAGTAAATCTTCACGGGTCTCGTGTATGATTTTTACTATGCCATGACAGATCATGCCTTGAGTGTGTTCTTGGTGAGAGCGATCAACTTTATCCAAGTTTTTGTAAACATTTACAAGCTGTTTTGAAATTTTAACTACTTAGTTCTCCAGCTGGACAAAAATGAATATTTAATAATAAGCACCTAACACCTACAGATATTCTATCGTTCCTCTACCATCCCTAGCTTGTTAGCTTAATTGGTAAGAACGCCGTGCTAGTAATACGGAGGTTGCCGGTTCGAATCCGGCCAAGCGCACGTTTTTTTCAACACTTGCGTGCGCTGGCCATCTCCAGGGGAAGATTAATAAATATTCATCCTTGTAAACTTGCAGAACTAAGTAGATAAAATTTATGAACAAATATAAAAATATCGTATATTTATGTTGATATACCATTCTGATGCTATCCGCTAGGAAAGCGATGGACACCTTTCGGACCTAACGCCTATGGTAATATCTACCGCTCCTCTACCATCCCTGCTGGCTTGTTAGCTTAATTGGTAAGAGCGCTGTGTTAGTAATACGGACGTTGCCGGTTCGAATCTGGCCAAAGGCACACGGTTTTTCCCCTAACACTTGCGTGCGCTGGCCATCTCCAGGGAAATATTAATAAATATTCATTTACAAGCTGTGCACGATTCCCGAAATCTGTCATATGAACATTTTATTTATAAACTTAAAGACAAAGTAAAAACAGCTGAAATTTCCCCCTCAACTATGAGTTACAATAAGCTCATCTACCAAGGACACGGTTTAGTGGGTTGTCCGTGTACATACATTGACATGAACTAACCTTGTTTATTTTGGGTATCATATATCATACCCCAAAAAACAGGGGCTTATTTTCTAAATACATTGGTGAATAAAAGCTACTGAACTGTGCCAAGGGAATTGAGATTTTACACGCTCATAGTGATTGTGAAACCCACATTTGCTTATCTAAAAGGCAGCTTTACAAATCTTAGGAAATCTTTTACCGAATATCTGTTAGTTTCGCTTGTTAAAGTTGAAATGTGTCATAACCCATAATTCTCAGTTTCCCCACTGTAGGCAAAATCATGCTGACATTTGTAGTTATTCCAAAATATATAACGACACGTGCATTCCACATAGCTGAGCAGTACTACAAAGCCATGGATTCAAATTTGCCAAACAAAGCGTAGGATCTCACATCCACTCGTAATTGTCTCTTCACAGCCTCGTCGTAGCACTCCTGCGATTCTGGCGATCTCATAGCTACTAAAAAGATTGGAATCACTCCAGCCACTATCACAGATCCGAAGAATTCGACTGTAGCTGGAAGATCTCTAAAGCCATCTACAATAGATAGAATTGTCATACCAAATGCTATGATAACAGCAAGTATGGCTAGCTGAACAAAAGCAGCAGCTGCTCTGCCGCGGACAGGACAATATTTCTCTACCACCATCCAGAAGAGTTTCGACTCAATAGCTGGGGTTCCTTTCTTATTATATGTGACTAGCGTTCCAAAACCAGGTCTGGAGACAAGACGGAGAACCTCCTGATGTTCTTTCGCAAGAAGGCTGGTGCTTGCTTGTACGTCTGCAAGCGAACCATCTAATGAATTTGGTGGAGTGTTAGTTGGAGGAATTTCAGCTGTGCCAGGCGTGGTTGAATCCTGAGAAGCTACGGTCATTTCAATGTTCTCTTCGCCCACACCCTTCTTTTTGCCTTTCACCCAGGTGAAACTCTTGGCAGGTTTTAGCTTCTTTCGATAAAGCACACCCTCTTTGAGTTCATTTGCTGTCATTCCTTTATCTGTATCATCTTTGACCAGATCTTCAAGCTCCTTATCAACATCTTCAGCTGCTTCAACGACTTCGCGAAAGAATTTGCAGTAGACGTCGTAGAAATCAGTGGCTGCGCTTACAAAGTAGCCGATAAAGACAACCACAACTAAACAAATTGGACCTACGGTTTCAGCGTTTGTTACAAATCCTACAAACGTGTACCCGATGAGTTCGGCTAGATAGGTAAATATACCAACAAATTTACAGAACCACGCGACCGCGATCACGAGGATATTCAGAAAGAAAAGAATTTCGCTGATCCTCACTTCGTTGCTGACGGTTTGAAAAGCTCGCGTGAGACAATATAGCAGTGGCAGCGAATTGAAGCAAAGAAGAAATACAAAGAAGATCAAATAAAAGGGGAAAATAAGGGCAAATAATAACACACAGAGAACAATTCGAGCTCTCTTAGGATCACTGCTTGAATCCGAATCCTGACTTGGGGCACCACAAAAGGACACGATGATTTCCCAGAGCCATTCGACGCAAAATTTCCATAAATTAGGATCAAACATCATCTTTACGCGATATGCCATGATATACAGAAATGCACGTGCGTTCGGTAGGACAGTATCTGGAGTCCAAAGGTTCTCTGGTGTTTCCAAGACAACGAAGTGTCTGTAGGCAAGATTTGGTTCTTTTCGGTCTTCTGACGTTGTCTTTGTTTTACTACCGTTCTCGGCATCAACATTTCCATTTTTTCGATCGTCATCCTCCGCGTCATTCTCACCGACTTGCTGTTCATCTTCTTCTTCGTCCTGCATATCACGTTCTCGAAGAAATGGTAACAGAAATTTGTGACCTTTTGGACTCACATAGATACCCAAGAGTATCAAGGCAAAAATAAAATAAAAGAGATTGATGAAAACGTGCAAACCGATGTCTTTTGCTTGATCTACGAGTCCTACGCGATACACAGCAGCAATCCGCTTGGCTAATCCATTGCTATCCACAGAGTAAGCAACTACGAATGGAATGTACTGGATGAATCCAAACAGAAGAATCAGAAAGATCCACCTAAAGAAGTGAAACCACGGAATGTCTTCTTTCCAGAAGAAGATTACGTATTTGAAACCAACTGGGATGGGATCAGTTACCAGCATAAACCTCTCATTTAAATTTCGACGATCTTTGAAAGGTGGATGTTTGCGGATGAAGAAGTCCAGAGCAAGCGGCGAAAAGAGAGCTAAGAGGATACCCCCCGCAAGTAACCAATGGAGCCAGGACTGTGTAGTTACAGGAGTTGACTTTGGTGTCTTTTCTCCAATGGTCGTCCAGCATTCGTACACCGTGCTTCCCTGGAGGATTGTGTAGGACACTGACGGAAATGCATAAACACCGATTACATCAAATTGATCGGGACCAAGCTGCTTTTCAAGACAAACGCTAGTTTCTTCTTCTTCATCTTCCTCTTCTTCCAAGTCTCTGCAAGCAATCGGCTCTTTGTCAAGTTCAGCAGCAGCCTTGTTTGTTAAATCCAATAGAAGCGTAGCTATCGACTGCATTTTAGCAGCATCACTTGAATCATCTGAAAAACAGGTGGTATCAGCTGTAACGTCTAAAGTCATGGAATAAACTCCGGGTTTCAGAGTGCCAAGGGACAGATAGATGAAATCAAAAGGAGAGCTGAGAAGAAGTTCGCCCTTACCGCCTTTGCTCCACACCCAAGTCAATGGGTCGATGACATTAGTGGTATTCTCTGACAAATAAGCCATGTCTGAATCAAATTCCACACTGAAGTTTAGTTTGAAATAAACAAAAATAGCTTCTTTGCCATCCGGCTTGTCTAGCAGCTCCTTGAATTGCTCAATGGCTTCTTCTGAGTATGCAAGTTCACAACTTCCACGGGATTCCCCATCACTGTTTGTTGAGTTAGACATGACATTCGCAGTAGGATTAACAGGACTCCCAGTGGATGTCGATTGCTTCGCAGCTTCGGTGCTTCCACTAGTTTGTGAATATGCCACAATTGTTAGATGACACAGAAAAATAAAGATATATAAAGTTTTGGTATGAAATCCGGCCATGACGGGACTGTTGTGGTAGTGCAGTGTCGTAAATAATGTCATGAATGCATACTTATTTTGATGCCGATTGTTATCGATTTCTCTTGACTTCTCGGTACTGCTCGCTCGTCGTACTTCCGGAAATGACCGTCCGAAAATAAACCAAGAATGAGTGTCGTCTCAAAGTTTCAGTCAATTGAAGTTACCAGATAGTGTACTAATGACAAATGTTTGCGAGTCAATTGTTCGATCAAAAGAAGTATCGCAGATATTGGATGTATTTCACGATTTGGACAAAATTTCTCGCCGCACCCGTACATACGGTGTAAACGATCGCTTAGTTGTACATGCGTGGGACGATATGGGGTGTAGGTTGACCCTGTGTACGGAGGGCAAATCTTTGGATATGTAAATAAAGATGCATTGTTTGGTGTATTGCTAAGCTACGCACGGTTAACCTGGAATTGTCACATCTGAGCGATTTCGACGAAAACATTTCCTATATTTTTACCATTTCCCTCTTTTGAAGACTGCATATTTGTTTATTGCAATAGGCCCTTTTTACATTTCAGTATTTTTTTCACATTTTAGCAATGAGTTTAGTTTTGTTAACCCAAGCTTTACGAGCTTTTATAGCCTTTTTATGGACCATTCAATAATTTTAAAAAAAAAATTATGATGATGTATGTCCTGTTCAGCAAAATATATGATCTCATTTTTAATGAACATTTGTTGGGCCTGAGGATGAAAACATTTGCAATAGTTATCTTTATGTTCTTAGGCAAAACAAGAAGAAAAAGTTCGTGTCCAGTAGGCCACTTGCATTTTGAGTTTAATCGCATTTGTTTGTACTACCTCCATGGTACTATGAACTGAAATAATTTGATTTTTTAGACCAAAAATGCCTCGGATATAAGAAAAATTCATAAACAAATATATGATCCCAAATATATTTTTGTTTTATAAGCTAATAACAGGCCCGTACGCAGGGGGGGGGGGTGAAAAAAAAAAAAAAAAAAAAAAAAAAAAAAAAAAAAAAAAAAAAAAAAAAAAAAAAAAAAAAAAAAAAAAAAAAAAAAAAAAAAAAAAAAAAAAAAAAAAATCCACTTTTTGGTGATAAAATGTCCAAAAAAGGACCATTTTAGGGGGTTAGGTCCACTTTTACCAAAAAAGGTCCACTTTTTCGAAAAAAAGGTCCACTTTTTTGAAGTCCCACCGCCCCCCCCCCAAAAAAAAATAAATCCTGCGCACGGCCCTGGCTAATAACTTTACCGTAAAATATGGTGTGCAACTGATTTGACTTACCAAGTTACCATTTGTGATTTGAGGCATTTCTGCATGGATATTTAGCATTTTTTGTTTTGGGGTTAAGGCTCAGATTAAGGCTTAAGCGGTTCCTACTGGAAACAAACTCTTTTTACCTGATTTTTATTGGTATCAGAAGAGAGAACACTCAGCATTCAAAGACGTAACTTAGCCAACTACAATATCAGTTTATACACAATTTAATTATCATATCATACATTATTTATGCATACACAAAAGTAATGGATGAGTAATCCATGTCCTCTAATAATCATCTTCATAGTTGGTTGGCTCTTTTGGTGGTACTATAAATTTTACTGCTTTGAATATAAGAAACAGATGAGAAGGCTAGCTGTGTCTGGCAAAAACTGATTACTATTATTAAAATTGTGATGATACTTCGCTTCGTCTTGTCTTCTAGACTATTTATTGCAATCTATGCCATGTGTGTGTGTGTGTATGTGTGTGTCTGTGAGGTTCTTGGTGGAAAAGCTTGGAAAGGTGGAAATGGAGATGTGCAGCTGAGAAGGGTATAGAATTTTCAGGCTTTCTGGTATATAGCTAGGGGTTACAAAATAACACAGAAGACAGAACTGGTAGGTCCTACACAGAAAACTGTAGAAAGTTTTTTTTTCCAAAATGTTCTCAAAACTTCTTTGAGTTAGCAGTGTTAATTTTTCGTTTTGTAGTATTTAAAAAAAAAATTCCCAAAATTTGGGCAAACTTACCGTTTAATTTAAAAAAGAAATCATTCCCAAATTTGATCAATCATCATTAGCGTATTTTCTCTGGGTATCATTTTCGTCAAAATTGGGTATATTTTCCTATATTTTCGTGTTAGCTTTCCGAATTCCGGACCCCACTCACATCCTCATCCAAAACCAACCAAAAATAAAAAAAAAACCCTGGGTCATGCAGTTCCCTTTCACTTTTCCATTCAAATTAGTTTTTAATTAGCCGTATCAGTCAGCAATACATTACATAATGGAAAATTCTTTTACGTTATTTTGAGAATAAATATCGACATATTTAAGAGGGGGGAAATAATATACAGAATGACATATTTAAGAAATGGCATGATATCAACTGCAGAGAGGCCATAATAATTCTGATGGACTTTGAGCATGACCCCACCTAAAGCATATCACTTATGATGATTACTAATTTTACTACTAGGACAAGAACAATGACAAGATCCTGACAAACAGGACATACAGACTTTCAGAATTTATTAGTTATAATAAATATTATGACCATTTAATCATTTATTTAAAAATAATCGGGCCTTTCTGAAGAATTGCAGACCCAAATTCTTTTGATAAATAACAATTTTTTTATAGTTGTGGTCAATTTGTTGTAAGGATATCCGGATATGGTTTAACCGACCGTATAGCCTCACTATTCCGGTATTGTATCTCCAGGGGTGTGAGGGAGCACTTTTATTGGTTCAAGGGATTTCCATAATAACCCTAACCCTGACGGTCCGCGGAGAGGAACTGAAGGAGTGAGGGAAAGAGGGGTAACAGACAAGTCGCAAATTCGGGTGTATTCGCCCCCGTCCTGACCCGGATAGCACCCTACGCAGTGTCGCTGGCATCGGCCACCTATTTCGTGGCCCAATGAGTCTGGTTGATGACGGTCATCGCACTTTCTGGACTTAGTTGCAATTTTTCTTCAATTAACACAGTGAGTTTTGGTGAGCTTTAGCTGTGCTAGGGTTAAGGTGCCAATAGATTTGTGTCCCGTTTACTATGCGACATTTTTGTTTATTTTCATTTAACTATGAATATATGTATTCAAACTTTAAAAAATCATTTTAAAGGTGCAACAAGCGATTTCACATAACAGGTGTCCCTAAAATATGAAAATTCTGATTTCTGGACCAATGCAAAGCTTTCTATCAAAAGTATCCCCATGTAAAATGATTAAGCTGAGAATTATTTTGGGGTACAAAAAATATTACATATTTACTAAGTGAACCAATGGATTGTAGGCTGAGAAACAAAGTAAATTATCATGCTAAGAAGCATTGTAATTGCTTGCATACGTAATACATGCTATATTTTAAAGCGACACTGGCACCGTCATTTTCACAAAATATGAAATTTCTTCAATTTGCTCTCAATTGATAGTCTTGGCGATTGAAAGAATAGAGATACATTTTACACATAAAAATAACATAATCAAAAACAGATAGGGACGTTAATAAGATTTTAAAGGCATCCAGGTAATTTGTAGGCTAACTTTTTACGATAATATGTTAGCAGATACTTCTTGGAATTTCCTGTAAATTTTAGTATTTCTATACAGTGCACACAATTTTTCATGAAACAAATCTTAAATCCACTACCATGTTAATTAGATAATTATTGTGGGTCCCTAGCCCCCCACCCCCCCTCCACCAACGGGAGTGTCATTAAAAAAATTGATTAAAATCAGTAATTATGAATATTTTTCTTGTGTAAGTATTTACATATTCATGGAATTGAGCAACATATAATAATATAAAATTCAGTTAACCCTTATTAGATGGCAGACAATGCCAGCTACCAAAAATATGACATACACCTGTATTAAAAAATAACATCATTTGGGTTCATTATAGGTAGATTTCTGGGTGCTAATTTGAACTGTAAATTATGTTGAGACCCATTAATTCAAAAGACGTATTAGGGACAAAACTTTAAAAAGACTTAAATGAATTGGATTTCATTTTAAACCTATTAGGGCCTAGATATGAATTTCTGTCCCTAATATGTCTATTAGGCCTTTGAAATTTAAAGCAGTGATGTGCGCAAATTGTTACTTTTACAGTGGATTAAAATACATGAAAACTTCTATTAAAGATATTTCCTTTATCGGCGCAGAGTATAATAAGAGACTGGTCATTTTATGGTTACATGCACATATACTCATTTAGGGTAGCAAAATTATATAAAAATACTTGTTTAGGGATGATTTTTAAAAAGTCATGCAAATTACTTGTTAAGGATAGCAAAATCAAACCAAAATACCTGTTTAGGGTTGCAAAATCCACCAAAAACTTGCTTTGGGTGTTTTTCTTAGCAAGTGAAAATATGCACTTTTAGTATGTTTCAGGAGGCCATGTGCGAGCATGATATCCACTTTGAAATATGAGTGCCCCCCCATTACCATCAAATAAGCACAAGCCAAAAGTGGGAGACAATGAAGAGGAAATCCACTCTCAGAATTCCATCTGCACACTGATTCACATCATTTTAAGGTACCAAAACCAACTATTTAAACAGGTAGTTATCATCCATCAGGTTAAATTTTAGGAACCCAGATGACCCATTATCTCCTCTTAATCCATCCTCAGTTGGAGGTTTACAGAGTGCAAAGTTACCATTGCGCTAGATTAAAACTCTCAATGTCTGCCAGAATAAGTAATATTGAAAGCATCTGCCGTGATTGTAACAGTGATTCCAAGACTTGCATCAGATGGATATGACAAACCATTAGTCTATACTGTGCATGCAAAGCAAGGTACGATACCGTTGAAGATAAAAGTGTTGTGTGTTGGAAGCCATTTGAAATTTCAAAGTCAGAGCTATGGTTTTTGATTTCTGAAAGTTGCTTAGGTTGAATTTGGAGCAGGAAAACATATCATAAGACACTAATATCATTACAATCGGACATGTTTACCATATTTAGGCAAATTTGACCTCTTCTTAAATGGTGGTTGCCGTTTGATTTTGACGTATTTTGCCATATCTCCTATACATGACGTAGGTGAAACAAAACTATACAGTTTTGGATTCCTTATGACCAGACGAAATATTTTGAACTCCAATGATCATTTGGGTCATTTTTTTAATTTTGAAACGCCCTATTTTAGACCTTATGACTCCTCCCAAATGCCTGGGACTTTCAAGCGCAAGCCTAAGTCAAAATTGTTCAGATCCATCAGGACCCCCAAAAACCCCTTTCCAAACTTTGTCTCCCGCATTTGGTCACGGGACCTACAAGCTGACCTTCTCTTCTACAAGGGACAACAGCCATTTTAACATCCAGAATAATCAACAAAATCTTAACAATCTCTGTATTAGGTGGCCTTTGGTTACTAGGCATAGAATGTGATTGAACATACACTTCAAGTGGGTTGACTTGAAACCATGCATGTTAAAGGGCTGACTCAGAGATTTCCCGATTAGGTGCACTAAATTTTCAAAAAACAAATCGTGTTTTTTTTGCATGTACATAAGCTTGTCCATCATACTAATCATTGCGTGAACTAACAGCTCAAATCGCAGTCCTTCATATCGAAAATCAAATTTTTGTTATAAAATTCGATATCCGTAATTTTTGTTATACACGGTATCCATGGCACTGTTGTACTGTGCATAAATGTTTACCACCGCATGAAACGGAATCCGATTTATCTCTACTGGAATTTAACATGTTAGTATGACTATCTTTAGTCTACCTAGATACTATTTTGAATTTCCTACCAAATAATTAATTTTGAAATATCTGAGTCACCTTTCAGGCACTATCAGTGATCAAAGGAATGGCTTCTTATCTCTACAATTTCTGCCTTATTTCCCAACATCGTTCCCAAAGGAATCTGGATGAAAGCCTACATGTTATGGCACTCCTAAAGCATGGGAAAGCCATCCGATCCCAAAAGCTACAGACCTATTCAACTCCTTAGCCATACCTACAAGCTTCTTGCACGCCTCCTGCTCAATCGTATTGCACCTGTGATAGACGAACACCTATACCCGAACGCATGTTTCCGCCATGCAAGCAACACAAGCCAAGTACTCAACCCTAACTCAACACATTGAAGGATGGTTTTCGAGAAGGGTATGGTAACCGAGTGTGTTCGTCGACTCATCAGCACAGACACTGTTAATCCACAGTATGCCTACTCCCTAAGATCCTAGAAATTACCAAGGACATCCGCTTGACTGAGTTTATCTGTGGATTGCTGGCTAACAGGATGTTTCTTTGTTCAGCTAGGAGCCTAAGAGAGCCGATGGCGTAGCCTCAGGAATGGTCTACTACAAGGTGTGCTTGCAACCTCTCCTGTTCAATATCTATACCGACGATCAACCTAGGAGTGCAGGAACCTGTCTTTTATTTACAGACGATCTTGGAATTTATCGCCAGATGCCGACTTCACAGCTGTTGAAGAAGAGCCCTCTCCAAAGCTTTGGAATGGAAGCTCACTCCTTATTATGAGAAAACCACCTACGTGCAAATCCATCTAAGCCAGGTTTGGGCTTTCCATCTCGGCAAAAAACCGTGAAGCCAAACTTCAGCTTAAGTTACCTGGTCTGGAACTCCCCTGGAGCCTGTGATAACCCTGTTACCCCTATGAGTACCTTGGACATATCTCTCTTATAAAGACCCACATTGAGAAGAGTAAAGCGGAGTAAGTATGTTCCGCAATACATCTTGACCAACGCACTGCACCAGATGGGGTGCGCCCCCCGACCACTTACCCTAAGATCGACGGCACGGCCTGTGCGACTCATGTGCAGAGTATTGCCTCCCTGTATGGGAAAGATCAATCCATGCCAAGAAGTCTTGATCCAGTGTTAAATGCATCCTTCCTGCCATCTTATCACAGGATGCCTCCGTCCAACACCAACGTAAAATTTTACATCTAGCAGGAATTCTCCACCAGACGTCCGTCGTAGCGTAGCGAGCATGCCAAGAGCGTAGTTGTCAAGTATCCCAATGTGAATCACCCTATGTCTTGACAGATACCTGCTTCCAACCGCCTTAAATCTAGAGAGAGTTTCTAAGCAAAGTCCAACCTCGAACAGTCTCTAAGGAGGTAAAAGAGATTCACCTTGTGGAAAGAAATACGTGCTCTCAACCAATGTCACATCTATTCGGTTAATTGAACCCGTGGCCATCTCCCACCTGAGCCGACTGCCTCATTGCTGAATGGCGATGCCTCAATAGATTGAGAACCAGAACTGACCGATCTAGGTTTCCTTTGGGCAGAAGTGGGGCTATCTGGAAGCAGATCAGGATACTACCTGTGTTGATGGAACAGCCCACAGACAATTGAACACCTCTTGGTCTCCCACTGCTGATCACAATGCCACAAACAAGGACCCTTGCGGAATTCATTGGAATGCAGCCATACGTTGTATCCCCATCTCTGGCTTGATCATATTTGAGAACACAGTGTTTGGACACCTATATAAGAGAATAATGATTGGCTAAATCAGAAAGTTGAAAACAGTCCATCAAAATCAGAAAAAATTTTGTGGCACATCTGTAACGTACCTACCGGTATAAGGCGGGAGGGGGGGGGAGCTCAACAATACCATACATGTAATAAGACTAAAAGCAACCAAAGACAAAATCCGAATTTTAGTCATTACTGTCCATTCACCGGACACTTTCTCATAACCCGTAAATTCACTGGAGATTATCTTTGATGTTTTTGTTTCTTCCTTTTCTGTCAATTTTCAGTGAAAAAAATAACTTGTGAAGAATATCTACAGACTTAGCATCCACTTTCAAGCTATTCCTGAAACGGTCCCAAATATTTGACTCTTTGAGTTGATACTGTGAGTGCCTTTAAAATCAAAACTGTGCATTTATCAGATATACTGGACTTTTCTGTGAGTACAGTGAGTCCCTGACTTGAAATAAAAAAGATGAATTAGGTCAACCCACCAACTGAACTACCCTCATCTGCTGTGGAGGACCCTGGTGGCCCGTCCCCACTGACCCACCTTCACGAGAGGAGACAGCAAATGCTATCAGAGCCATGAAAAACAAAATAATAATTGATTTGTGCATAACTGCTGAAGCACTGCAGCCAGGAGGAGAATAGATGATAAATGTTCCACAAATTTTGTGTCAGGTACATACAACATCATCACTACTGCAACAGTGGAACACAATGTAATTGTTCCCCTGCCAAGAAGGTTATGTCTAACCATCATGACGAACTATACCGGGGATCACTCTGATGTCAATAGCTGTTAAAGTTTACAATATAAAAACTGCTAACACAAATTCGACCATTTGTTGATCCAACACTTAGGAGCAATCAGGCTGCCGTTTGGTGTGGCAGGCCTTTACACGGGGGGTGGGGGATGTGGGTGGGGGGTCCAGACTCCCCGAATTCCACAAGGGGAAATAAGGTCCACTTTTGTCGATTTTTTGATGAAAAAGGTCTTAATTTTAAAAAAATGACAAAAGTAGTCCACTTTTCGGTGATGAAATGTGTCAAAAATTCCAAAAAGACCATTTTATAGGGGGTTAGGTCCACTTTAAAACCATGAGGTCCCACTTTTTGGAAAAAAGATCCACTTTTTTTAAGTCCAATCACCCCCAAAATAATCCTCCTGCGTACGGCCTTGGTTGTATTGCGCAGGCACTGACAACACAATCCTTTGACGGATTAAGGAGGGATTAACCACAGGAGTCCAGCAGGGAGACGTACTTCCGCCCATGTGTTCATCATAGTTTTGGATTATCGCTTAAAGCCACTGTTGGGATAGACTCTGGAATTGTAACACACCCACGTCGATCTAGGAGGTACCCGGTCAAATTACTTGGAGCAGTTATGGAGAAACACCACCATACCTACAGAGTGGTCCAAAATAAGGTTTACACTTTTTTTGTCTTAAAATTTCTCAAAAGTGGGTGGACGTATCAATTTCGTTTGAAGATATTTATTAACTGCAATATCTTGTTAAAACCTGGTGAAAATGACGTTGAAAACAAAGCTCAAATAACAAAATGGCGGCTGTGTAGAGAAAAATAGTCAAAAACCACTTTGCACACACGTAAGTCTATGGAGCAATCGTGGTTAACAATAATCAATACCATTGCCTGAACTGTAGGCCTACTCAAGTTACAAACTACTGACCACCCTTCAAGTTTGTGTGAGGTGTTTACCCTTTGAAAATGAGAGAATATTTCAATCATGAACCTGAACCAAAGGGACATAACCTTGAATCACTCGAATATACTTTCAAATGTCCATTTACAAAAATAAGTTAATTTCAATTGGAGAGAATTTTAAATTAAAAGGGGCTTGCATTCTTTTCTTGTCGGTCACTTTATCATCACTTTTGAAAGCTGTAACTTAGTGTTTAGCTTTAAAAATAAGGCAATTTATAACTGAGGAAAGTTTTTTCATTACAGAAGAGTTAATAAGTACCAAATCCCTTGACGGAGTGCGTTGTTCAAAGTTTGAGTGTATCAATCTTTTATATAATTGGTGATCGCCAACAAAGTGCCATAGACTTAGGTTTGTGCAGTGGTTTTTCACCTTTTTTCTCTAAATGGCGGCCATTTTGTCATTTCAACTTCGTTTTCAACGCCGTTTTCACCATGTTCCAACAAGATATTGTACTTAATAAATATCCTCAAACAATTTTGATATGTCTACCCACATTTGAGAAATTAGCAAAAGAAAAAGTGTTAACTTTTTTTTTGACCACCCTGTATAACCACCAAAGTGAGGCTATTCAACACAACACGTGGCACAGTTCTTCTATATGGATGCAAATCTTGGTTCATAACAAAATGGAAAGCAAATTAAATGCATTCGCCACCTCTTGCTACGGCAAAATGCTGAACATCAAACAAACTGACTATGTACCCAATGTCACCATTTACACCATGACCAGCACAAAACCTCTTATGAGCGTGTAAGAACTCAACAGCTTAAGTGCCTTGGGCATATACATATACGCTGCATGCCAGATCATGAACCAGATAAACTTTATACTCTTTATACACCACCATATTGTAAAAAGAGACCAGGTTGGCAAGGCACGTCATTTCTATCACATGTAC
>JAMKCH010005348.1:0-48067 GCA_023653785.1 Ophioderma brevispina
AACATCGGGTAACGGTCTATGATATATGACAATGGCAACGAGGTCATTTGCTACTAGTAAATCCAAGTCTGCGGGCGGGGCGAACCTCTTGCTGGGTGTGTTGTCTTTCACATGTGGAACCTTCACGGGGCTCTAAAGGAGCTAATAACATAAGAAAACCTAGTGCCAAGGACTACCCCTGTTGCCGTCATCTTGGCCACTGTATCGAATTCGTCGACCAACTCTTCAACTTCCCGGAGACATATGAGCGTTTATCTTAAAAATACCGCCGAGTTGGCACCATGCAACAAGCATGGGGAATCAAGAAACTTCAACGATGATAGTAAGTATTTGTGAGTCAGCTATTATAAAAGACACCACGGAAGACAATGGGGGGGGGACAATGGTCTGATTAAATATTTGCGCAACCCGGAAGTGTCGGTCTCAGGGAGCATACACCCCCAAACGGCTAAATTTGTCGGGGGGGATATCGTGGAGTGGGTTATATCCAACTAAAAATAGCCTCACTAACCTTATTAGTGGGTTAATCCACTAACACAGATCGATCAGTGTACTCAGCGTCATCGGAGGCCTCGGGCTATGACAGTGAATACCATGAGTCGACAGTACCTCTATTCTAAATCTACTCAGACCATGATGACTGACTCACACTGCCATACACTAGTGTTAGTTAGACGAGATGAAAACTTACTTACTTACTTGGAGGTAAATGTCCCGTATTCCTTGGTGTACGAGTTACTGACCTCTCTTATATACAACGATTGTATAAGTGCACAATCAAACGAAACCAACATTATTATCGCAGTATCATAACGGCCGGCATTCACAGCCTGAAATTACATGATTTTGTGATGAAGTGTAATTTAGATTACGCTGGTGCCCTGTACTTGGCCCACTCCCACTGATACTTGAACCGTTGTGAAGCTCAAAGCCGCAGGGTATCAAGACTTAACCAGCCAAGGGGGAGTAGACACGATAGGCTCGATTTGGGCATGGGGATTTCCAAACCAGTTCCAAACGGTAATTTGGGGAACTGTACGGGCATTTACTATGGCAGTCTCGGTCCCAGTGAATTAAAAAAAATCCTTCTTAAACATTTGTTCAAAAGATCTCAGAATATCATGAGAAATTAAGAAAATATATTGACATTCAAAATACGTCGGGGTTAGTGGATTCACCCCGCTGCAACATAGGTAATTCAATAACGGTCATTTCGATTTAAATATTCGTGACCATACCTAGTCTTTAGTCAAGTCTTAGTGTAACCGTTCGATATGCGTAAGAGCGCCCTACTACCGTTAAAGGAAATATGTCATTGCTTTGAATATTTGGAAAATTTGGTATGGATGGGAAAGCCTTAAGTAACGTAGATACATATAAATCAAAATAAGTTGAAAATTGTCCACATTTGTTGAGTATTTTGCCCTTTTAATTTTCCGCCCAAAAAAAACCAACAAAAATAGCTTATCGAAAACGATTCCGACAAATCCACCGCAGGAAAATGGTGACGTCAAAGTGATGACCATCCATAATTTACGTTGTTGTGACCATTATATCGCAGTGTTGCAACTTAATAATAATTAAACACATAAGAAATGAAACAAAATGTCATCTGTAACTTATTTTTCTAATTTTATTATTACTTTCATTAATCCATCACATTACAGTGTCCGCCATCAATTCGGATCAACACGATGTTTTGGTCAACACATTGACGTCACGAGGAGAGCAAAATTGGGCGCTTTTGATTGGCGAAAAATCCCCCCGTTTTCTTCTTTCGTATGTCAAAAAAGCCAAATTAAAATGCCTCTATTTTCTACGTCTATTTACGTCATTAGCTTGACCTGATCATATCGCAAGTGTTTGGTCACTTTCCTATTCGAGTGACTGCCAAGGGGGTAAAGACATGCCTCATCCTAACAGCAACACCTGAATTCAAATCGCATCAACATTCCGGCGCTAACTCGAGTGCTAGTCCTTTCAAAGACTTAACGTTAGGAGGGCGCTCATTAAACGCGTATCGTACGGTTTTACACTCAGACTTGCCTAAAGTCTAGGCCTGGTCCACGAATTAAATCTACATGACCTTTATTGTAAATTACACTATTTTGCAGCGGGGTTAATCCACTCCCCCGACGATTTTGAAGTCATAATTTATCCATCCTTTATTATCATGATATTACTAAGTATTGAACTAGGGTTTAAGAGATTTGGTAATAGAAAATGAGAACCAGGCTACCATAGTAAATGCACGTAGCAGTTCCACAACTTACCGTTTTGAAATCCCCAAAGCCCAAATCGATCATGTCGTGTCCTACTCCCTGTGACACTGCGATCGATGTGTTTTTATTTCATATAATTAAAACACAAACGAAATGAACAAAATACCTTCTACCTCACCCTCTACGTTGATACTCACAATAATCCTCCAAATAGATGTTTTGCTAAGGAAAATACTTGGATGCTCTTGTGCTGTGCCAGAGTTGCTGTGCTAAAATATACAAAGGTGCCAGTAAAAACATGGGATGCAATTAGAATGTGTGGCATGTCTACGCTTCCCTGAGGCCTCAGCTGATTGGAGCTTGTGCGGACTTTCAGAAGGTTGTTCCACCCTTGACAGTGGCGGGAAAATAGAGACCGGTACAGCGGGATTGCGTGATTGGATGATGGGTTGGAATTTCCGTGGGTGATCAAGATCTAGTTCTGATAGGTGTCCATTGGAGTATGATAGTCAGATGATTTTTATTGATATTGTTTATGATGGGATTCTGTAACTCAAGAGGAGGCTTGGGCTTGTCTTCTGTTCTCAAGAGATGGCCATTCGAGTTCCCTCAGCATGTTGGTAACGCTGTCTCTCCTTTGATAGTTATTGATGACGAAGCGGGCTGCTTGTCTTTGAATGTTCTGACTTTGGTGAATATTCTTGGTTTGATTCAAATTGGTGCGCAGTATTCCAGGTGGACGAAATCGATGGAGAAATATGCTGCTTCGCAGTTGCGGAGCTGCATCTGAGGTTACGCCTGATTAGTCCCAAAACATTCTGTTGGGCGTTGCAGTGATGTGGTTTAGTGCGTATTCCGAAGACCGATTGTGGGTTCACGTAAAACCTAGTATGGGTATTCTGTACCCTTGGAAAGAAAGATGCCTCCCATGAAATATGAATTGTGATGGTGTTGCTGCTAAGGCTGAAATGAATGTATGGCACTTGTCTGTGTTAAACTTCATATTCCAAGTTGTAATATTAGACCATGGATGAGTGAATCAAGATCCGGTTGTAAGGCTTGGAGTCATCAATGTGTTAATTGGTCTACTAGAGTAGACAATCATCAGCGAAGAGTCTAATTTAGATGAAATACCAGATGACAAGTCTGATAAATGTTAGAAACAACAATGGACCAAGCAATTGTACCGTGGGGGACACCTGATTGAAAGCTGTACCGTTTCTGTTTGAGATGGACTCGCCATCCACCATGACACGATTGAGATTCGGTTGTGAGAACGTTATCATCCAGGACAGGAGTGAGCCTCTGATTCCGTAATGGTTCAGCTTTTTGAGTAGACGTGGTGCGGTACTCGGTCAAACGCCTTTGAAAAGTCTAGTACAATTGCGTCGACTTGCTCTCCCCTATCCAGTGAGGTTGCCTAGGATCATTGAAGTAGGATAAGTGAGTTTCTCAGGACTCCCTATTGAATCCATGTTGTTCATCTATGAGGATGATTGTTTTCCTCGTAATGGTTCATTATGTGACTGTATATTTGTGCTTAATGTCTTGCAACAGACTGACGTGATGGAAACTGGACGATAGTTAGATGGTACATCGATTCCTTCTTAACTATGTCATTCTGGAACTTATTTTACTTACTTTCATTAATCCATCCATATTACAGTGTCAGCAATGACAAAAAATAACAATTCGAGTCACACGATGTTTTGGTCATCACTTGACGTCACGAGGACGGAGCGCAAAATTGGGCGCTTTTGATCAATGAAGCAGGCCAAAAAATCCGCCCGTTTCTTCGTATGTCAATAAAAGCAAAAAAAATTCAAATGCCTTATTTTGTTAATGTTACATCAAATTGTATTATTTTTCGGGAATTCTTGATGCCTGTTACAGATATTTTATGAAAGTAAGTCGAACTGAGCTTGACAAAAAAATCTTGACATATTTCCGTCTTGGAATTACACTATTTTGCAGCGGGGTAATCCACTAAAATGAAAAATGAAAAAAAAAATGATTTTTAAAGGGATACAATGGCATAGACAAATATTCAGGACATGAATCATTTCCACAAACATTTGGACAGACATTTTCGGGAAGGGGAAGTGTGTCCGTCCAAAAGCGTCACTAGCAATTTTAATCGTAGATCTTATTTACCCAGATGAATAAATGCAGATTGAGATATGTTGTACCAAACTACAGGCTATATTTTACATTAATGTTTTCCATACTATTTTTCTCTTTGATGAAAAGGAATCCCTGTCTGAATTTATCTGCTAAGGTACTTTGTTGGACCTCTCATAGAATACACCCTGTCCACAGTGCACTGTCCTTCCCAAAATAATATTACAAATCACATTTTTCGCTAAAAATGCCTATTATCACGGCTGTTTCAAAATTAAAAACTATTTATTATCTCTTTATAACATGTCCCTTATAAATCAACTAACTCAAATTTATACTTCTGCTTCTAATCAACACTAGTCATGAAGGGAACTCCATGGTCTCTTTACTGTGAAACATCCATACACCTTTTGTTGAACCATAGTCAACTTACACTGAGCTTTTTTAGTGCAGTGAAGATAAGTTCATACTTGGTATGCTTATACATTGATACAGGGTACATGTGGGGTAAATATCAAGGCGGGTCAAAGTCATCAATGGTCACTTTGGGTTTATTATAATTGCTCTCTCTAATTCTTTGACCACATAATCAGATGACCTAACTATTTGGGACCGCTGTCTCTACTTTGTGAACGCGCATGAGTACCCGCCAAAATTTCAAGCCGCCCCCCCCCGCCCCGTGGACAGACAGCAGACAGAACGGACACACACCAACTCACACACACACACACACACAACCACATAAACACGGAGGTATTTTTGTGTCTTTTACTTGTGTGACTTTCAAAAAGGTTACACACAAGATACGTTTTACACAAAAAAGGCACTAATCTCTGTAAAACCCCCACACACACACTGGCAGCCATAACAAAACTAAATAAACAGACAATAGGAAAAAGACAGAAAAACAAGAATCAAACCCAAGCAACTCAACAAAGTAAGACCATCATGATGCTGAAGCTGTCCCTTACAGTTGCAACTAGAATTTCAAATATCAGGTGTCCCTAATTGAAAGTACTGATTTTTGTCCTTATGTAAAGGCGTTTTTCCATCAAAAATACCCCATCTGAAAGGATAAGCTGAGAAATTGTTTTCTTTGGTACAAAAACAGATTTATAATTTCGATGGAGCAATACGAAATTCGCCTTTTGTTTCCATATTGAAATATAAGCAAAATCAAAATAAAAAATAACCTTTTTTCTCGTCTTTTCAGACATCTGTAGCCAACTTCAAGGTGGAAATTTATTGAGTGTCTAATCTATAAGAATTTACTATTATGACCAATATTTTGATGCCTCAAAATCTCTTGTTCCCTCTCCCTTAAGTTGAGCGGAAGGGATGCCTTTAAAACCCAATTGTGTTTTAGCATTGTGCAATTGTGAACTAACTTATTTTTAGGACCCAATTGCGGTCCTTTAATTAAACTTTTCCACAGAGCAATATGCAGGCAACCCGTTTCTCTCCATAAAAGTGGTAGAATTGTGATTCATTCTAAACGTTTATTTTTGGCAAGAAATTCCTGAAACTGTTCCTTTTTGGTGAATTGGAAAGTTTCTCACCTTTCGAGTTAACCTTTCATCAAGGCATTGCATTTATTTTTAGTTGCCTACATACCGTTTCGCCCCCCCGCCCCCGGTTACGCCAGCACTGCCTCCTAATTGCATCTTTTTCATAGTTCAAATGTCTCAAAATATATTAATATTTAATCATTCGTTTTTCTCTCACTTATTTATTGGGCTTTGCCCCAAATCTCCACGAAAAGCAAGTTTTGCAATAGGTGAAAGTCTCTAGAACCAGCTTTTTCTGCCCATTTTCTTCCAAAAAAAAATCCATCCCGCTGGTAGGAAGAGTACTACTCACAGATGTTTGGTCAACAATTAGCACAGGTATACCCGAAGGGTAGCCAAATTAAATAATACAGGTATATTAACGCATGGGTTCAAACCAAATTTAGGTTTAGGGTATTGTGGCAAAGTTCATTTTGGTATTTTTCAGGGTAGTTGTCAGAACATCTGGCCACACACCTCGACCCTCTACCCAAATAAATGTGAGCAATCCCCCAGCCTAACGGAAGATGCGAGTGGTGTTTAACATAGCCTCTCTTTTTTATTGGCGAATAGGAATATTTCTTTGCTTTCAATTCGAACTGTTTTTCCTCTTCAACTCTAGCAGTGTACAACTTAAATGAAAGTCTACATGTACGTCAAGTTTCAGGTGAAGTTTGTCAGTTATTGCATTTTTATTTGCTCTCTCAATGTGCATTAACAACCAGCTGATATTATCATTTCATATTACAAAAACCTGTTTTTACATGCATAAACATAACATCAGCTTCTTATGGGGAGGGGATAAGTCCATTTGAGAGTTAAAAGTGGCATCTGCCAAAGACTGCTTTTTCCTTACAAAAGGACAATGAACCTTTTTAGAGTTGCCTCCTACATTTCTTTTGCTGCCTGAAATTGATTCCTTCCTGCAGAATTTATAGCGCTTAACGAGCTCTACCCACTAACACATGCATGATGACTGAATGAACATAGTATCCAAGCAAAATACGATTAGCATGCATAACTATGGTCTCCATAGACAAAAAAAATATGAACACTTTTGCAGCATCAGCTGTTCTCATCTTGTGACAGCTTTTCTTGTGACATTTTGACACTTGGTTTCTTACACTTCAGAAGTCTTGTGACACTGCCACGGCCAAGTTATTTTGTGCAATGTAGACTCTGTAATCAGTGGCGGGGCCAGACCTCTTTTTCTGTGAGGGCAAAAGTGATGAAAAGATTGGGGGGGGGGCAAAAGATGGAAAATTTGGAAATTTTCACAATTGGCCCAACAATCGCTGATTTTTTGCCACAATCATGAATTTTGACCCAAATTCATTCATTTCTTGTTGACCGGGGGGGGGGGGGGGGGGGGGGGGGGGGGGGGTTGGAGGGAACTTGGGGGAAAGAAAAAAATTGGAAAATGCCCCCCATTGCCCCCCTGGCGCCGCCACTGCCTGAATACATAAAAAATAGGTTAGGGATTTTGGGCCCAAAAAATGAAAAAATCATGATTAAAGTTGCCAGCCTCTAATTCCATAACCCATTTAGTAGGTATGGCTGGGTAATCGGAAAAAAATAATTTGGCGTAAATTCTACAGACCCTTGTACAACCATTTTCTTGTGTCCCACTCTGCTCGCAAAGCTTGTGGATGAAGAATTGTCAAAGCAAAGGGCAAGACAAGTTACATCGTCCCTATCAATGAAGGAAAACAGGCATTTTGTAAGAGTCCCTTTTGGTATCAGTCAGTCCAGAGGTCACAGTGACACAATTGATAACCGTAGAAATTGTTGTACGAGGTCAGAAGGCATTGATTTGCACAAACACAAAAGACACGCGTCCTTGCTCTTTGTTTGATTCCCCACACAGGTCTGTAGTGCAAATCAGTGATGTTTTTCGCCATGTTAAAGTATAGGGGAATTCATGCTCAAACTGGCAATCTATGAACTAACCGTGGTCTTCGCTCTTCTCAAACAGATACAGCTTCACTTGCACAGACTTTTTTACAGATAAGATGTCCCTTTATGATTGGTCAACTTTAAAATGATGTGGGGCTCCGGAATTGTCAAGACCACGCATTAGTTAAAACACTATTTTTTTTCACTTTTCGTCCTTGTTTTTCAACCCCCCCCCCCCCCCCAAAAAAAACAATCATTATAAATTATAACATCTGAGGTAATGAAGTAGACTTTTAGCAACATTTCCATTTTGAAAAATGAAACAACGTATTTAGAGCCCCAAAAACAAAGTTGTTTCAAACGTTCCTACCAACTGGATAGGTCATCGCTGCACCATTGTTTTCCTGTGAAAAAGAAAATAACGCATAAGCCGCGTGACCTGCTGTCTCACATGGTATAGCTATCAATGTGCCCTGCAAATATTTTATATTCACAAATCGGTTGGTTAAAGCTGTTCTTTTGGTCTCAAGTCCCCTTGACAAAAAAAAGGGGGGCCCAAAAATGACCTCTACAAATGCCCACTGCAATGCTACTCTCATACAAATCCCTTGTAAACACCTACAGTTCTAGATAATAGCAGAACATCAAATGAAGAGTTGCATGGCCTGCATGCCTAACCCTTTTTCATCCCACTCTAGAGATGATTTTGTTTTTTTTGGGGTAAAATTATCATCCAATTTGGGGGTTTGTATTTCAACTTTTTAACATCATCTATGAACATGAATTCTCATTAAAGCCGGGTGACCCGCTAATTGTCATATTTTTTATCAATTTTTCTCCCTCACTCGAAGGCATACCACCGATTCATCCGATTACAATTTTTGAGTTAAATCATCCAAGTTTGGATGGTAGAAGTAAAAAACTCTGTACAAATTGGTCCACGTCAGTTGTTATGTGGTCAACCACATTTCAAGAATGTCCCCAAGTTCCATAACACAAAAGGATCATTTCCCGGCCTTTAAATTTCAGTTCGCTGGGGTAGTGAGAAAAATTATTAACTTTCTTCTGAATACCAAAATCTCAATTTTGATTGATAAGTGGGGTCAAGGTTGTTCTATCGGATCACCCATCTTTAAAGAACAATATCAGTGATTTGCTAAATCAGAAATCGAAAAATCAATCAAATCAGATTTTGCATGTCTGTAACAAGTATAGGTGTCCAAACATACCTACAAATAATAGGACCAGAAGCCCCCTAATAAGGACCAAATCTGATCTTTTATGCATTAGTGTCCGTTCGGACACATCCTACAACACGTAATTGAATGGAGTTTCGTATCTTTTGACCTGCCTTTTTCTTTCTTTTCTTGTCAATCCTTCAGTTTGAAAAAGTACACTTATAGAACTCTACAGGCTTGTGCCTCACTCTTAGCTATTCCGCAAAATTTCAATATGTTGATTCTTTCTTATAAATCATGATAGTGTCTTTATACACAAGGCAAGTATTTTCTTTGCATAAAATCTTACCCTACAAGTACTTTGTGCTGGTTTTCTTACCCTAAATTATTTGGTTTCTTTACTTTCACCATCCAAAACCCAAGCAATCCTGCTTTGTTTCATGACAAAGCTTTGGTATAAACCCTTCAGAAACCCCATGGGAGGGTGGAACACTTGGAAATCAGAAAAAGAATGCAAAAGGGAAGAAAAACCTTATTTCAGCCATTAAAAAATGAAGCATGATTAGTGACCCGCAATTATCTAATGTACATCACTGCCTTACACATAAAGACCATTTTTACACATTTTTTTTAAGTTTTTAAGTTTTTGCCACTCAATTTTCCATTATTTATATTAGATCATTCTTTTCCTTTGCTACTCTTCCCTGGTTGTGGAATGTTCTAACAACTAAATGGACTGACCCCACTAAAATGGTTTTTGGAGTTAAAGCAAGTAATAGCATTTTTTTGAAGAGCACCCCCAATTTTTCAACAATTTTGAGATTTTTTACACAGTTGTATTGGTTAACTGGCTAGTAAACTCTACCTGTGGAGGGTTAAGCTCAAAAATGTCTGTTGCAAACAAAGGAATTTTGTAATTAGAATAATTAATATCGGAGATTCAACAGCTGCTGGAAACGACCTTCCAATATGAAATAGCCTGGAAAAAGCGCCATGTGCGTGTCTACGCTCATCCATTAGTTGTTTTATTGGTTCAGGCAAGTCAAGTTAGAGGTCATTTTCTTTGAGGTGGCACTATTTCATCATGGACGGAGATAAACTTAGCATTTCCAGCTCTGCCGTTAAGTACCGTCTGGGATCCCAATTCTAATGATAAAATCGCTTATTTTATGATAAATACGCACTTTGAGCATCCTCGTTCGCAGGTATAGTTTCCTAGACAATTCCCAACATAACTCTGCAAAATATCAAATTTTTAAAATTGGGGGTGCTCTTCAAAAAAATGTGCTGTTATTGCTTTAACCAACCTCCATTCTAACATTGTAATTGTTAAAAGCAATACTGAATTCACATCACAGTCATGTCAGTCACAAATATTAGGCATATACATCAAAAATTACACAGGAATACAAAATAAACTTATTTTCAAAATAATTTTGTATTATACTGCATACTTGGGACTGGCAACATTTTACACTTAATGCATAAAAATAGTGTTGTCTTAGAATAATTTGGCAGAAAAGGCTGTGCTAAGACAAAACCTGGCTTCTTGAAAATGCCTTGAAGAGGGTGCAAGGGTTAAGCCGCCTTGAAAGTAACCTATTTCTAAGGATCATTCCATGGATAAAATATTTTCTGGGGTCCTGATAAAACAGGTCAGTTTAAGTGAAATTACAAGCTTAAGGTAATACATAAATGCTTTAAATCTCTGGCAAAATAATGGAACTAAGTTATGGAACAAATGGACATTATAGATAGAAAGGCATAATAGAGGGCAGTGTGACTGGCCATATTCAGACACTACATTAGCTTACTTTGGCAGCAGAGGCAAAAAGCAGGTTAAGCTTAAAGTGTGTTCTTGCTATCAGTTGTATGATGATCGTATAACAAGCTGGGGGAATTAACTTGTATCCAATTGTGAAACAAGAATTTAATAACAAATACTAACTAGAATTTCGCTGTTCTTGGTTTTCGCACTCTCTATATTAAAAGAATATAAGCTGTGGGCTGCTCCATGACCTTGGTACACCTATGACACAAGTTTGGTTCCAATTGAACTTCAACTTTTCAATTGAGGTCAATTTTACATTTTTAGTGTATTTTTCAACTTGACCTCATATGACCTTTGACCTTGGCACATGACCTTTGACCTCATCAACATATGAGGGATCCCATGGTGCACCTATGACACAAGTTTGGTTCCAATTGAACTTTTCAATTGAGGTTAATTTTTAAAACAAGGCGGTTCTCGAACCACAAGAGTCGCCTAGTTGCGCGATCACCTGCAATAAATGCAGCTGAAATCAACACATGATATTGTGGCACCTCACTATCACCCTACCAAATTTCAAGTAAATCGGGCATAGCGAAGCATTTTTAACCAAAATGTCTGAAAAATATGCAAATAAGCTAATTAAAATTCATGAATAATGCAGCCAAAAGCTACACATGATATTGTGGCACCTTACTCTATCACCCTATCAAGTTAGAAGTAAATTGGGCATAGCGTTTAGCCAGCAGAGCATTTTAAGAAAGGTTAACCAAGTCATACGGATGGACGGACACACACACACAGAATGTGAACTAGTATGTGCCTCCATGAACATTTGTTCAGGCGACACAAAAAATTAACATCAATTTAAAAAAAAAACTTGGAACATTTTAGTGACACACACACACACATCCACACACACACGCACAATGGATTGCTAAGTGGTCCTCCAGCGAAAGCTCGCGGCCCACAAAAATTCTGCTACAATTATGCTTGGATATGGTTTTCAATTGTCAATCATTACTATATACAACTTAAAATGGACGGAGTCAAATTAGGTGGAAGATTTAAAATTTTATGCACGATGGCAAAAAGATCTTTTCTTTTGTAAGTATACTATACATATCCCTTTCAGACAGTAAGTACATCAGGGTTGGTGACACAAGAATGGGAGAACACATCCTACAGCCACATCATATACATAATGCAATGCAAATACTACATACACTCCGTTTCCCACCTCTGTTCAGTGACGTCGGCATGATATTTGGTGGTCGCACCAGTAAACCAACAAGACCGAATTAAGGAGCATTTTTACACGCACCCACAATAGTGGCATACCTTGATAAGTGTGTAAAAGCTGTTTAAGGTTATGACATCACTTCACCAAGGTAGAGAAATGCATGAGTGGAAATAAAATATTCTTTTTTCCAAGATTATGACTACAGGACCTCCACCACAAAGCCGGAAGTTTGAGAGTAAAAAAAAAATGATACCCCATCTCCCCAATAAAAAAAATATAATTTGTTTTATTAGAGCTCACTGGATTTTAAGACTCTGGGGATAAAATAGCTAATTTTTATAACTTGAGATTGACTAATGAATTGGTGCCACTAGATTGTTCATGAGTTGTAATAAAAGACAAAATTGAGAAATTAAAAATGTTTCACAACCATTTTAATTCAATATTAAATCAGTTTCTGAAATGTGAGAAGAAAGATTGTATATATTATATGGTGTACCCGATATGAAATCTGATTAAGCGGACAAGATAGCTCAATTTAAGCGGACAAGATAGCTCAATCAGCTAAGCGCTCGACTCCAGTGTATGCTCATTCATGCGTATAGGCGTGCGTTCGAGTCCTGTGAGATTCAGCTATATTGTAATTTCCCTGGACAAGAAATTAACCGCTTGGTTGTCTCGATTTACCCATGCCATATTTGGGAAGCTGGTCCCGGCTGCGATGGTTATCTCGATGTATGTTTGCTGATAAGGGAAAGCGCTGATCCCGATCTGCTGCATCCCTTGAAATGATGCGAAATGGTTTATGGTATGGTTGGGCCACAGTGATCAGCGGCCATTTGTGAAAGCGCTTAGAGGCCAATAGCATAAGGCGCTATATAAATCTCTGCTATTATTTTATTATTATTATTAAACCTCATCTACCATAGGGAGTGGTTGCCACTCCCCTATAGGTTTTTCTTCCCGCCTTGCTACAACCCCCTTCTTTGGTGCCAAATTATTTAATTGTCAATCAACATTCCTTTCCTTTCATAGAAAAACAAACATTCACCGGGGTACAGGTCAGATACAGGGTGATCCCAAAGTGATGGATGGGGGAGTGATAACCACCCCACTTTTGGGAGAGAAGTACAAACATGCCTAATACAACACAGGAATATCACAGACACTTGATTTTGGTACCAATGGATAGCTATGGTCCTCTTTCCAAGGACACCAAAATGAGTATCAACATGCCTAGAAATACATCAGAATGACATCATAAAGTTTGCGTATCAGCAAAACTGTTAATTTATATATGCACAGTACACAGTGTAGAATAAGGGAAAAATCATTTTTTTGACATAAAGTCAGGAATATCTTATTTTCACACAAAAACAACTAGTTTTATATACTCTGAGCATTTTAGTGCTATAATGATGCTTTTGAATCAGTGAAATTACAAAATCTCAATTTTCCGACCTATACCCAGTATTTTCATACTTTCAACTTATGTCATTGTGATGTTATAATGTTGGTACTTATTTTGATACAAATGGAAAGAAGAAACTCTAAGCTATCCTGCCAAATTTATAGGAATCATATGGTCAGTAACAAAAATAACAGGGGGTGGTAGCCCCCCCCCCCTTTCTGGAGTTCTATTACAAAAATGGCTCAGGTAGATAAGGGTTAATATTAGCAAAATTGGAAATCATCTGTGACCCAGAACAAGTGACTGCAGCAGATTGCGCCAAATGTTAACATGGGAAGATCTGTTCTTTTTAATTGATGTGACATAAGCACATGTCCAGAAAGCCAACAACACAATAATCCTGCCCTCTTGATTAGATTAAATAAAATACTGGGTCTTTGATATGACTGTTCAATCAACACATAATAATCCTAGTCTGTTCTGGTAGTAAACAATCACACAGACCATGCATCATCATCGCCCCAGAGGGTGTTTTGAATCAATCTCATGATGCATAGCAATATGCCTATACCGTACTGTACTAAACACATGTTAGTACTAAAGGATTAAAAGTGTTCCAAAAGTTTAAGAACCACAAGAAATTTCATAATCATGCAAAAATTCCCTAAGTACTAATGCTCTGTGGGCTAAAATGAGTGTTAAAGTCTGGGTTTTTATGTGTTAAGAATAGGATTTTTATGTGATCACATGACCCTATTGAGGTGAAATTTCCCAAAACCGGTGCATTATGGGATTGACTCAAAACACCCTCTGATTATCGCCTGTGATCCTGGAGTCTAGGTTCTGTGAATAATAAAATAACTCTAACAAGTCCCCATTGTAACCATGGCCCGCAGTATCCTTCAGGAATAGAAGAGCAGAATGCGACTAAGTTCTCTTTAGTATGGCGTTAAGTTGCTGTAATCTTAAGGCACCACTTGTTCACTATTGCCACAATCTGCCTCAATCACGTGCGTTGTGTCACATATACATTCTAAACGCCCAATTTGCTTTTGAATGAGTAGAAGCAATTGAAATATGGATTAGTTTCACTGTTTTAGTTTGCTTGAATATTTTCTATGCTACTACTACTACATTCAACCTTTGAACTACCACTGTGTTACTTAGACATGCAAATAATTTACAGACCAGCACCACTAATAATGCAATGCATATTTGTTCACCTGCGTTTCAATATACTTTTCACACACAAAAAATGCACACTAGGTAGTAATACTTTTGTTTTGTCCCAATTCAATTCAATCCCATTCACATGGTAAAAGCAAAGGTCTTAAAAAAACTTATTTTCTACCTTAGCTCAAATGACAAATCCTTGTATCTCAATTTGTTTGCAAAATTATTTCCTTCTATTTACTTAAGCACACAGGCAATAGTTAATACTGACAAAAACAGATGTGATCTGCATAGATACACACATTAAAATGTTGTGACCCTTTCTCAGTTTGGCAAATTTAAAACGCATTGTTTTGTCATGCTGGAGACATAAGGCCGACTTAAGATTTTTCGAGGAGGGCACTCTCAATTTTCAAACAAATCATGTTTTTTGCATAAACATAATGCATGTCTATAAACTAAATAACTAAGCACAAGTTGAATTCCTTCATAGAGAAAATCACAACTTTGTTATAACATTCCGGATCCGGAATTTTTGTTATACAGGGTATCTTATGGCACTGTTATACTGTACATAAATGTTTACTGCATGAAAGCAAAAAATCCGATTCATCTCTAACTTTGGAATTAAGCATTTTAAGCGACTACGTCTAGTTTACTATTTTTAATTACAAAAAATTATATTTAAAAACCTCCGAGTCATCACGTGTGTCCACTATGCAGGTGGGATGGACTCGAAACGCCCTCTGGGTAAATGTGTGAAGGAATGGCATAATTACAATCAACCCTTTACTCTAACATGTCCTTTATTCTGTTAAATAAAGCATGACATAATGAGGTGGTGCAATAGGTATATAATGCAATTATGCTAAAGTAATCCAACCCCTGAAACCCTGGCTTTACACTGACACTCACCATGACTGCATTAGCAATAGCACTTTTTTAAAACTTGGTGCTCAGGGTAATGATTTGACAATTCCAGCATTTTTCACAGGCTGACTCAAAGCGATTTCTCAAGGATGGTGCCCTCAATTTTCTAGCATTTTTTTAAATATAGATGGTGCTCATGCTCGTCCATACTACTAACCAATAAGTTGTTTACCTGAAAATGATCCATATGTAGTCTTGAAATGCCAATTTTTACTTTTTGTAATTTTTTTTTGAAGTGGAATTGGTGACTTTATTCAGCAACCTTTCTTATGAAATTAAAATCAGAAGAAAAAATATTTTGAAGAAATGACCCATTTTTGCCTTAAAGTGACAGATTTTTTTGAGATATGAATTTCTCTCAAATTGCACTGGATGGGTTGTAGACCACCTACCGAGAATGTTTTGAAGGTTTATTGGACAAACAGGTGCAAAAGAAACCGCCAGACCTGTATTGAACTTGCCTGCTATCGTAATTGTCCCTTTAGAAAACCATATAAAAAAGCCCGGGTTAAAAAAATTTGGGGGTGCTTCTTTCTGGAAATGTCCTCATGTCTCTTAAGTACCCTGGCTGTTCAAGTGTAAGCAGATTTTTCACCAAGCTTTTTGTAATTCTTTTTTAAAGTGGAATTGTTGACCTTATGCAGCAGTCTTATGAAAGCAAAATCAGAAAATGGTATTATTTTTCAAGAAATGAACCATTTTTGCTTTAACAACTATATTAGTCAACTTGCTCATCATTAGTATTACACGTTTCCTATTCTCAGTGTAGTAGTAGTCCGAGGAAGAAATAAGGCAGAATGAACATGTTTTAAATGCCATTTGCCAAAGAAGTTCCAAATAATAGGAATCATTGCTGTAACAATTGGTTCAAACAGTCACAAGGCTTACTATAGTGCAGGGGAAACTTCATAGGGTAGCACATGTCCTGTGATTTGTTTGGACCGATTGCTGGGGCAACGAAAACTATTACGTGGCACTTCTACAGCAAATAGCAAAAAAGTTCAATGACAGCTTACACAAAACCACCTTTGTGTAATATACATTATAGCACTCGAGGACCTTTTGTGTCCTAGTGTCATATGTATATTAAAAAAAACAATTGATATTGGAACTGCAAAAAAAAGAACTTCAAACACCATCATTACTGACTTCCATTGAGATCTGTGACAATTCTTTGCCAAACCATAAAAATACAGCAAGTAAACTCGCATGATCCCCCTGGCAAGATGGCAGTCTGGAACATGACTTCAGATGACCTTTGACCTTGGTCTGTGACCTTTGACAAACTCTACATATGAAAATGCAGTAACAAATCCTCACACAGCAGTATTGCTGTAAATGTGAGGTGAATCAGGCTATCCTCATTTGCAGGGACAAAACCATATTTAAAACGTTGGTTTTACTAATACTACTAACATCAACTATGTTTCCTTCAGTCTTGGCTTCATGTAGTATATCCGGCCAAGCTTCTGACACTGAAATGAGGACAATTGCAAAATAAAACCTTCCCTGCAAACTTATAGACCCGCTTATAGAGCACCTAAAATCTGACCTTGTTTAACCTTTGATATATTACCTTTCACCTAAACTCCTGGTCTTACATGGTGGTATACATGATAGTACTCAAGAACTCTGTAGAAATTTCATGAAAATTGGGCAAACACTTGCAATGAGCAATTGTACAAAACTTTTAACCACTCAAAATGTAGTGGCACTAACCTCAACTTTTGATATATGCGACCTTTGTCTTTTATTCATACACTCTATTATGCAGTAGGCCAATATATTTGGTAAAATACATGAATGTGGTGCACTGATTTTGTCATAGTACTCCACATATACAGCACAAGGTGCTTTCAAATTTGTAATCCTTGCTTTGAGCCATTAATTCATTATTTCACTAGGTAAATAAATTGTTTTTACTGGTAAAACAAATCTAGTATTATTTACCACAAAAAATGTTTGCTACCTCATCATCACTAAATTAGTTACAACTAGAACGCATTTGCAGTCATCACTTCATTACAGCTTTTCGGAAATACCACAGCGAAACAGAAGACGCATACTTAGCCTCTGCTTCCAATGTGTAGCACTCTCTGCTTGCACTTACATAATCAAATCAGTTATTTGTCTTGAATGCTACTTGCAGAGTATTCCTGACACCTGGTCTTCAACTGATACCCTGTGTCTTTAGAGCTCTGCAAGAAAGCACAAGATCAAAAGTTACAGGGTACCAGCTGCTTATGCCATCTACAACTTTCAACATTTTGTTGGTCAAGCATACAGTAACTACCAAATCACTCGCAGCTCAATTCATATTTCTTAATACAAATACTAAAAGATTGTTAATAATGACCATAAGATCCATACATCTTCCCTGAGCTTTTTAAAGTTATTAAAAATACATTTTTGAAGACGTGCTGCTTCAGTTTTTTTATAATTCACATACCTCTTCCTCAAGACTAATTCCGCATCCCCAATGTGCAACATATGTATCGTCTGGTGTAACACAGTGACATTAGTTTGTCTTGTTGGGTGTAAGAACACCTAATTATTTCAACTGGATTTTAAATATTTGTAAACATCAAACATACCAAGACAAACACATGCAAAATAGCCACAAACTAAACAATAAATTTGAGTAATTGTCACAGTAATACATAACTATGTGAAAACAATTTTTGCAATTTACACACATCACTACACGTGGTACACCTGATGAGATTTATGTATATACAATGTCGAGTTATCAGAAAAGAGAAAATAGAGACTGATGCTGCTCTTATTGTGTAAAGCTAGAGGCAATTTGTCCATTTGTGTCAATTCCCACCTCATCCATTGCTACCACCCAACACCAACTCTAACCCTAAACCCATCTTTAACCCCAATGCTAAACCAAATCCTGCCCTAACCCTACCCTAACCCCAACTTTAACCCTAACACTGTATTGCAGTGGGTTGTTGCATCAAGTTGCAGTCGAAAGTGATCGATATATATCGGCAGTGCAGCAGCACTGCACTGCATTGAAGTCGAAGTATGAACAGACCTTAACTCTAACCCTACCCCAACTCTAAACCCAACCTTAAACCTAAACCCAACTCTAACCCTAACCCTAACTCCAACCTGAACTCCAACTTTAACCCTAACCTAACCCTAGCCCAACTCTAACCTACCCAAACTCTAACCTACCCAAAATCTAAACCATAAACTAAGATAGTGGTAGTGTGAATGAGTTGAAAAGGGAGTAAATGAATGGATGAATGAAAAATTCCCAGGAGTGATTACCCATACCACAGCAAACTGTTCAAGCTCTTGTATTTTGCCGTACAGAATTTTGTGTTGTATCTAGTGTAATTTGTTAACCACTGATGAAGACAATTTTAAAAATCTATTATTTTTTGTGTATTCATAAAGAAAAGGATAAAGTCAGTTGTGATACAAAAGATTGTTATTAAATACATATATTAACTATCACATTACAAAAATATACGAGTAAGATGTTGATCTCTTTTGTTTTTGTTTTTTAAATTGTTTAAAATTGTTGCCAAATTCCAATCAATGGACTAAGAGGATTCAAAATCAATTTGAAGCAATTGCTGTTTTGAAGATTTTCCTAGTAAAAAACTGATAATTCTCTAAATTTTAAATAGCATAACAGATGTGCCTTGGTCAGAAAAGAATTTCCACTGCTCCAAAACTCACATTTTTTTTCATAAAATCCTTGAAAATATTTTTAATTTGTTAAGTACTAAAATCACTTTAGAAATAAACTAAAATAGTTTCACAACCTTCCTTTTTTTACAGAAATTATGTTTAAGATCTGAAGATAAAAGTCTAAATATTCTTGGAGAGGGGAGCCTCCCTCCCCTCTCCAAGAATATTTAGGGAGGGGAGTGAGGGATGGAAAGGGAGAGCTATAAAAGCCTATTTATCCTAAATTTGGATACTTGATTTACTGCAGGATTACATTTAAATAGTAGAATAAAGTTGTGAAAATTTTGTTTCACCAAAGGGGGCAGTTGTATAATTTTGGCATAGATATTAGAAGCGCGAAGCGCTAGATAGGCCCGTAGCCAAATCGAACGAAGCACGACGCACTTGGTTGCGCACCGAGCCTCTCCTATACCCGCTGTATTAGCTGGAGTAAACATTTCCTCCAATAAATATTCATGAGCTGAGCGCGACATTCCTCTAAGCATTGAACGCGTGCCAGCTGCGAGACGCGATTGCTCTCTTCGCGCTACTAAACACACACAGAGTGTGTATTAGAACATTTGCATGATGTTGATTGTTAGTTTCTAGGGTGTAGACCTAAAAAAAAAAAAAAAAAAAAAGTTTCACAACCTTCCTTTTTTTACAGAAATTATGTTTAAGATCTGAAGATAAAAGTCTAAATATTCTTGGAGAGGGGAGCCTCCCTCCCCTCTCCAAGAATATTTAGGGAGGGGAGTGAGGGATGGGAAGGGAGAGCTATAAAAGCCTATTTATCCTAAATTTGGATACTTGATTTACTGCAGGATTACATTTAAATAGTAGAATAAAGTTGTGAAAATTTTGTTTCACCAAAGGGGGCAGTTGTATAATTTTGGCAGGAAAGACTGTATTATCAATAGAAAGACAGACATTCCTGTAAAGGTGGGTCATTAATTGGTGTAATATTGCACTGACCTAGTCTAGTGTTAAGTTTGGATGATGGACTATGCTTGACTGAATAAAGATCTACAATCCTTCACTGAAGTCTTGACACTAGACTAGTTCTGTGGCAATATTACATGGAGGAATAACCAAAAAGGGGTGATTGATTGATTGCCTAACTGGAACTCAAATGAAACTGCACACCAAATTATTTTGTCTCAAGTTTTGAACAGGTTGCTTGCATCTGCAGCTAAAACTAGTTGAAAATTATGCAACACCAGCAGCGGCAGAACAATTTTCAAAGTGGAGGGATCATTTGCTACTTTACTAGTCTTTTACTAAAAAGTGGAGGGGCCATAGGTCCCAGATCTACTGCTGCTGTGGAACGCACATATCCCAGTTCTACTCACAACTCAGTTTTGTTCACTATCAAAGAATCAACGAGCAGTGCAAAAGTTAACTGAAATCTGAAGTAGTAGTCCCTAAGCTACCAAAAACCATTGGTGCAGCCAAGATAAAAATGCAGTGTTCAAATCTTATCTTAAATTTTGTGCTGAATATTTCTTTGAAAAATATATAAAGGTCTTAAACTTGATTGCAACAAATGCCAGTTGATGTACATCTCCCTAACAAAGCACTGCAAGATAAACCATTTACTTTTCTCTCCTTTTGATTTGAAAAACACCAGATTCTTTACAACTTAAAGGGATTGGAGGTAATATTGTGCAATGTAACATCTTCTACGAGACTTTCCCCATTAGTTTACGATTCTAACAATGTTATCCTATGTACTTGTCTGCAAAATGAACATGTCATGACTATTATCTTTAAGTTAAAAAATACATTGGTCCTCGAACTGCATGCGTCCCCTGCCATCGCAGTTTGTAAATGATAGGCCTCATATGACCTTTGACCTTGATGTGACCTTTGACCTCAAACAATGAGAATTGCACGTAATCTCCATAAACCAAGTTCAACTTTTCAATGGAGGTCAATTTTACATTTTCAACCCATTTTACAACTTGACCTCACATGACCTTTGACCTTGGCATGTGACTTTTGACCTCATCAGGAAATGAGGGGTCCAATGTTGCACCTATAACTCAAGTTTGGTTAAAAATCCATTGAATTATATGGATATTACAAGCAAATGTTAACCTTTTTCCCCAACAGACAACAACAGTGGACAAAGTGATCCCTGTGTGTCTTCCTGCCTTGGGACAGGCGACACAACTTGCAGGATGCCTGCGCTGCACGGACCCCGCTAGCTGACAAAATGGGAGCGATCACTAAAACTTTAAAGGTGACAGTATGGCCACAGAACCTCCGAGTCAAAATTAAAACACCAAATTCCCTTAGTTCCCATTTGTACTTAATTCGTCGTACAGCCACAACCTGTATTATTAACGGTTTTCTTTTCTTTTCCCTTTTCTTACACTTCTCCATGTCTCTGTATACCTGCTCAAACTCCTGTATGGTTCCCATCATACCCCCAGTTTCTGTAACAATCCATGTTCTAATCTTTGTTTTCTCAACTCATCAAGTTCTCGTAGTTGTAAAATCCAGTGATTCCTGCAGTTCATATTATCATCATAATTATGTCATTACTGCAACCAGTAACTTTCTGTATTTTAATTTTTTTCATAACCCTGCCCCACGTCCTCACATTTCTGCCATGCAAGGAACAATGAAAAAATCTCATACCTCCAAAAAGCCTACGAATATATTTTTGATTCTCAAACTGTCCTGTGCAAATTTACCTGTCCCGCCATGCAGTGACAACCAAAGCGAAATACACTTGTATATTTTGCGCGGGCATCACTTTTTAACAAATATGCAGGCATAGGCATATGCAGAGTTTTTGAGCGCATTTTGCTCCCGTTGCAACACGCTACTGGTACGGGCTGGTTGGTAATGCTTACACACTCTGCGATGTGTTGCTACATATGCACAGCTACAGTAGCATGGTGTTCTACCCCACAATGTATCAGCAACGCACTTCACATAACCAACCCGTTTTTTCCTGTTATTTCCATAGTAACTGAATATTAGTTTTGATAAAATTAATTTCCAAAACGTACAGTGGCATGGCAAATTCAATCAATGTACAAAAAATCAGAACTCTAGATAGAGGCAACTCTGAAAACATGCCTGTTCCTACAGACTGTCCAAAAAAAAACTATACAATCAAAGATTAATTTTTTTGGCCAAAAATTTAAGTTCATCTCAACTGGAGTTTTACTGATTCTTTTTAGGAGTGTTCAAGCTTTCATGAGATTTTTAGTTGGTGTAATTTGGGGGTCTGGTTCAAGAGTTGTGGCTAATTATCTGAGACAGTTGAAAAACCTGTTGGGCCAGTTTCGGCTATCCTAATATCAATAAAGTTCCCATTGAAAATCACCTTCAAGACATTCTTTATTGAAAATTAAAATAAAAAGTAGGTATAAAGTGCTGCTTCGAGTAATATAACATAATTTATAACTTTATAATGTCGCATTTACTAATAAATACATGTAGCATTGGGAAATTCAATTCCAAACAGTCTTGTTGTCTCAGCTTTACTCCAGGTTTCAGCAGAAGGTAGAACCATAAAAACACCCTTGTTGAAAGTACACTGAGACCTTTGAACACAACCATCCTTTCCTTTATTGCTCTTTGTTGAACACTGCTTTCTTCATTATGTTCCTCCCTGGCATCTTGGAGGCAGTGGGGAATAGGGGAAGGGTAAATTGTCCCTTCACATTAGAGCGTTGCCCATCCCTCAAAGACTTGTAGACTGTTACATTAGTTTCAGCAGTCAAATTCCCCAAATTTCCATGAATATCATGATCATTGTCCCCTGAGAGTGAGTCACTCATTTCACCCACAACATAATAATTTCTGGTGCTTTCAATGAAAAATAATATATTGATTAGTTCAATGCATGATAATACATTCACTCTGATCTGTACAATATTCTTTTGTTTGAAATGGTGTAATCCCACAATGATGCTAAACGCCTTATACCTGTAGTTTCTTGAACCTTCAGGTGAAACTGGCCCAAGTGGTATTTTATCCTTTGTGTTCAACTGACAATATCTCCGCTTAGGGTCCATCAAATTGGATGGAATAAAAGCGAGGCTTTAGCTTAGGATCTTGTCTAACAAATAAAGTCAAAATATCTGGCAAAAATGCACAGTTTATATTTTTTATAATTTTTAGTTTGATTGTATAGTTTTTATTGGGACAGTCTGTAGTTGAGAATCTTCCTTTTATTATACAGAACAACACTTAAGAATATTTTGCTGCGAGTCTTATTCTATGAGCCCTGTGCAATAGGCTGCCATCGTGCGTTAGATTCTTAGAATTTTGATTTAGATACTCAAGTGACCTCTGACCCTAGTTTTGACTAACCTGGCATTTGCTGCAATCAAGATTTGGATATTTGAAGGCGGCACATAATTTCACATGATTGACTTGCTAGACCTTTTGACGTCATACACAGCAATAAAACTTTGGTAGCTAAGGCACTAATGACTGGAAGTCTTTTCTATGAGTAGATCAAAACTACTACTACTTCCGACCGACTGAACAGACCAACTTTATTTGCAATTACATAATTTTCAAACCAATTAAAAACTTAATAGTATTTGCTAGATGGGACACGATTACCACCAGAAACAATGCCACATAAAAGTCAAATTCAGCTGAGGTTTCTCCTGAGCCTGCTACTTAAGGAACTATCCCACGGGCAAGGACTAACACACACAGACACACACCACTCTCCTCCACTTTTCTCTTCTTCGAACTCCAGACACTACCACCGGTGATATTGGTTACCTTCGACTTGGGGGCAGCATTTGTTAGCCTTCTCTGAAAGTGCTTGATGCGGCCTGTTCTTGCGCTTCTTCCATGCCGACGGTCTTTTTTGGATTATGTGTGGAGGTGCGCTCCAATGTGGTCATTGAAAGTGGGACGGTACTGAGGGTCGGGGCACGCCATTTCCCACTTCCCCTCCAAAAGGTGACCAGTGTAGCAGGATGAATAGGTTTTGGGCAAGGTATGTCAGTTGTTACTGATTATTCCCGGATACTGTCATTGTAATTGTATGGCGGGATCCATTCTATCTCAGGATTGGAGATGGCAGTTTATGGGTAAACCTCATTCATTGGTGTCCAGTGTATGTGGTGGCGTCTGGGCTGACCATGGGCTTGCGGAAAAGAAAAATCCTACACTTTACATCCTTAAGCGTGGCGGTACTCACAAAACATGTCTCAAAGGGGGGGGGTGTTTCAATGCTTCAACAAATTTGGGTACGGTCGACTGTAGGATTCATCGTGCCATTCCTGTACAAGATTTAGACCTTGCCAATTTAGAATAGTAAAATGAAGTGGGTGATATCGGACATTTGATTACTGTTACATCATATTTAACAATCACATAAACAAACAAAAAAACATGCCTCGGTCCCTCGGAACGCTTGTGTCTGCCTGCCGTCACGGTTAGTGAATGATAGGCCTATCATCGAGTTTGTGACCTTGATATGTGACCTTGGCCCCGTCAAAACAAATGAGGGTTTGCCTTTAATCTCCTACACCAAGTTGGTTGCAATTGAACTCAACTTTTCAATGAGGTCAATTTTTTACATTTTCAGCCAAACTTACAACTTGACCTCACATGACCTTTGACCTTGGTAATGTGACTTTTGACCTCATCAACAATGATTGAATCCCATGCTGCACCCTATACTCAATTTTGGGGTTAAGGTCCATCAAATAATTGAATTTACAGCAATTTTACCCTTTTTCACAACATACAACAACACAGACAACAACGACACAACAACACTGACAACAACATACAACAACAACAGACAACAACAACAAGTGGACAAAGTAATCCCTATGTATCTTCCTGCCTTACGGCAGGCAACACAAAAATAAGCTCTTTTTAAAAACATGATCTAACAATATTAATGAAAAATACACCATTAACTTGCATCACATCCCTCCCCTGGTAAGATGCATTCCTGGCTACAATTAACCTTTGACCTTGGTCCATCACCTTTGCCATCATCCACATATGAATTAACCCCTCACGTCTGGTTGAAACCTAACCAAACCGGAACACACATACGTACACATACACTTGGACGTCAGATGACCTTTAATCATTTATTCTATGACTTTTGACATCTCCGCATATTTAGGAAACCCCCCTGCACTCTGAAACTCCCCAAGTGGTTTAATTAGACTTAATAAATTTTTTTCAAGGACGACACAAAAACGAAAACCTCACTAACTGTAACACCACTATCGGACATGCAGTCTCTCGCAAAATCCCCCTACTTGCTTTTCGCCAGGGGATAAAAATTTAAGACCTTAATGTCCCCTATACTAAGAGCCTTTCAAGCTCATTGCTGTACATGAACATCACAGCCACTTGTTTTCCTTTTCATGTAAAAACAATAATTGTATAAGATACTATTCAACATATCAAAATGTTGTCCTGACCAACTCCTGGTCAATTTTCCTACTAGGAGATCCCTTGGATATTCAGTATTCTGCCACTCCAACAACCACACTTCAACATGCCCGTTTATTATTCGTTGAGGCTGCCAACTTCATAGGGTGGTGGCAACAATACTAATTCTTTCCGAGCCTTTGGACCTGTATGATTTCTTGGTTTGATTATAACGAGTAGCAAGTGACCACTGGAAATAGTTGGTATGTTGTAGAATACTCTATTCTATCCCAGGTATTAAACATGTAAATGTTAAAAGGCATCTCAGACCAGGAATGAGAATACTAAATTTAGGAACATTTGGTCTACCATGATCAAAATATTAAAGACACTATCAGTGATTTGAAAAATATTTGAAATTTGCAGGAATAGCTTCAAAGTGAAGGATAAGTCTGTGGAATCCTCATTAGTTACCTTTTTCAGCTGTAGAATTGACAGAAAGGAAGAAAACGGCAGTGTTCCAAGATGCGATTCTCCATTCATTTACGTGTTGTAGTAAGTGTCCGTTCGGACAGTAATGACTAAAATCTCTGATTCTGTGCTTATTAGGTTGCTTCTGGTCTTATCATTTGCAGGGTATGTTAGGATACCTGTACTTCTTACATACATGCAAAAATCTGATTTTGATGATTTTTTCGATTTGCTGATTTAGCAAATCACTGATAGTGTCTTTAACAAATGGAAGTAATCACAACCAGACCTAAAAATTTGAAGCCCATTTTTTGCAAGGATAATTTTTTAAATGTAAAATCAAGATGAAACTATGACACAGTCTACCACTGCATTGCTGAGACTGAATTTCATCACAATGAAATCAAGTCCAAGTGTATTCCAAATAAACAAACTTATGAACTTCTGTGATCTTTGGGAATGACTCGTATTTTTGGACCAAAACATTCAAACTTGGCTCATCTTGGCACATGATGTCATTAACCATCAAGTCAATAGCAGTTTAAGACTTTGCATCAGCGAGTCGAAAGCTCACATAAGTGAATCAATTTTGTTGTGTGTAGTGGTCATAAATTCTCAATCAATTTCGCTCACTAAATTTGTTAAATAAGACTAGTTTTGTCATTTTTGGGACTTGACACCTCTGCATAATTACCTTCATCCCGGGTCATATGTAAGAAGATCAGATTGGAGTCATCTCTCATGTTGTCAATGAACAGCACTGTGGCACCTGGCTTCAGTGCCCTCAACACTGCAGGTATGGCACCCGTTCCTATACGATGGCCAGCAATAAAGCTCTGTACGGCAGAGAGACTCTTCACAAACGTCACCAGATCGGCTGTCGACACGGCTGCCTCTACATCCCGCCACAGCCAGGAGGCCTCGTCAGCCATGTCAAATGGTGTGTAGGTGACTTTGACCTTTGATTGAAAAATGGTAAAGTTTAGTATGTTGTGTCAAGTGCAATGCATGCAAGAGAAATTCTTTGATCTAAAGGAAAAATTCATCAATTATCTGGGCAGATGAATTGTCAAGTGCTTAGCCAATTGCAAATATTAGAGACAGGTTGGCTTCTTGCAACTTTGATCCAGAAGTCAGCAGTAAATTTTGCCCATTTTAACAATGAAATTGTCAATTTTAGGTGCAAAAATATAATGCCCCTTGATGTTTGTGTATGTGGTGCAAATTTATGAAATATTCCTATCAGAAAGTGGGTTTCTAGGGGAAGCCATGGAATGTCCCACTTGGGTACACAAAGAGTGCGGAGAACCTTGTACAGCTAAATATGCAACAAGAGATTTCATATGTGTTCCCCCCAAAAAAAATAAAGTCCCAAAATTTGCACTGATGTAAAGCTTTCCATCAAAATTTACCCATCTGGAAGGATTAAGTTCATATCTTTGGTACAAAAATATTGAAATTTTTAGTTTCATATTGGAGCAAAAAAGAAGTTCAGTCTATGTTTCATATTGAAATATGTGATGTGATCTGGGAAAACCCGTCGCATGTCGCACAGGACAGTTTTGAAAAATTAAGAAAATACCTTAAAATCTGTTATGTTTTACTTTATTTTTTGTCAGATTGTGTAAGGCATAACTTTGATATGTGCACCATAGAAGAAAGAAGTAAAAAGTTAAGGAAACTTTATATTTCAAACTTTGCAATGATAGTCAAAACTCAAAATTAACAAAAAAATGTTTTTTTTTCCACCATGTTGCGGTTTTCCCCAGATCACAATCACTATAAGCAAATCAAATCCATTTTGTTTCCACTTTTATGACATTTGTGTAGCCAAATTCAAGTTAAGAATCTACTGTATGTTTATGAAATCACTACATGACACAAAATATGGATGTCATGAAATGTCTTGTTGCACTTTTAAAGGGACACAATGGCATAGAAAAATATTCAGACATAATGAAATGGACCTTACTGAAATTGCTTTCATAATTTGGAAACAATTTGGTTGTTTACATTTTGTAAAAAACACTGCAAGTTGAAACTTGCACAATCCCCCTGGCTTTTAAGTATATGAATTTGAAGGGTTTGGTATCAAATGTTGACTACACCCACCAAGCTTCAGGACCATACAACCATTTGAAGTTATTTGACATTGGATAACCCCACATGACCTTGAAATGACCTTCAAATTTTCAACACTGAATGTTAACCACACCCATGGAAGTTTCATGACCATCCAAGCATTTTGATTGGACCCTTATTTGACCTAAGATGACACCAGATGACCCGGAAATGACCTTGAAAATTTTTAGTAGCAAATGTTGATTACATCCACCAGGTTTCATGACCATTATAACCATGTGTAGTGATTTGACCTTGGATGACCCCACATGACCTTGAATTTACCTTAAAAATTACGTCATCCTACCACAATTTGACAAATGTGATGTGATCAAGCAAAATGAGTCGGAAGTCGCAAATATTGATTTTGAGATATGGCCAAACAAGGAGAAATGTCTTTTGTTTCCTATTGTTTTGGCCACCCTTCAAGTAATTATATCTTTGGAATTAATTGGTAATTTTAATAGGGGTTTCAGCAAAATGTAGCTTTTTAAATGGTGCATACAGTTAAATGGAAAAGTAAAAATCAAATCTGACCGACTTCAGACTCATTTTGCTTGATCGCATCACAAATTAGCTCATTTGCATCTAAGAATACCCTTATTAATTGGCCCACATGCCCTTTGACCCCAATTATGATTCACACAACATAACATCTCACCATTGAGTCCACATATGAACCTTGGGCAGGAAATAAATTCCAAAACTGTAACCAAAATGACATAAGCCAGGGGATAAAATATTTTCCCTGTAAGCTTCACTTCTCTGCCACAGACAGCCAAGGATGCTGACATTACTGCCAGCATTTTATTAAAATTGAAAAGCATGGTCATCAGCTCACAGACCATTGCTATTGTGTGCTACTCCTAGCTAATCCCCTGGCTAATCCACCTTTCACTTGACAGATCAATGTTTTACTACAAGCTGAAGTACAATGTCTGAATGCTTGTTTTAATCATGTAAAAAACTACAAAATGTAAACATCCAAATTGTTTTCAAATTTGTGGGAGTGATTTCAGTAAGTGTCCATTTCATTATGTCTGAATTTTTTATGGGGCCGTTGTTTCCCTTTAAAGTCTTAGGTCTTTTTCCCTTTTTATAGTGCTTAATTTTTCAAATTGGACATGTCCAATTCTGCTCCTACTTTGGAGCATTTCATCATATCAACAAGTTACTATTACCTTTCTGAAAGAAATGGAATCAAAACAATTCAAAGCTACCATTTTAAGAGTGGCATGTTGCAGACTGCATGATTATGCACAAGTGGTAACCATACAGGAACAGCAACCTTTAACCTGTACACCATAATCCTGTTTGTTGCAGTCAAAGTCACAGTCAAAGCCATGAGCGAATTAAGACGCAACATAGGAAATACTCTCTTACACAGATATGGGCACTAATTTTCAATGTTGAAGAATCCAAACATTAAATGTGAGACCTGTATAGGAGATATTGTTTACAGTGTATATAAACCCTGTGGGCACAGCTCAAAATAATGTTCATTTCCTGGGAAGTAGATCCTAATTTTGTAGAATTTCCTGTGAGGTTAAAGAGTTTTAAATCAGTTTTGTTATCATAAGTTTCAATTAGGTCAGATTTCCCATAAAGCATGTGCATTTATGGGAAGGAGCTTCCCCAATTCCCACTTTTTTTGAGCCATGCTGGGAGGGGGGATAGGGGAAGGGGTAGTACTAATGGTTGGTGCAACTTGGTAACTGAACATTGCAGGTTGTCTAAATTTCCCTTAAGCTAATTGTGATAACATTACAAACAATATAAGACCATTTCTACTGAAACAAAGCATTTTTAAATATTTGACCCCTGTATAAGCCAAATTGGATATAATGCATGTGTTACAGTGCCAGTTGTGTATGGTAAAAATAATGGACAATTTATACAGAAATATCTAATGTTATATAGAAGCTCGGAGAAACTGGCGAGCACAGACTAAATAAAAGAGGCGTGTTAATGGGCGATTACCAGTGAACGAGCGCTAATGTATAATTAGCGCTAATTATACATTAATTATCATAATTACAAAAATATATTTATATTATAGAATGAATGACCTGTGGATTTTTCGTCTTATTTAGTTCTGTGCTCGCCAGTTTCTCCGAGCTTCTATATAATATTTACCAAGTTAATTTCTCGGGTTGTATCATTTACTTGATCCTCGCGTGCATTGAATTGAGTTTCGCTTCGTCATAGATTCTGCTAGAATCATGCATATAAGGCCCTCCCATTCTATAATATAGAAATATCTAATGATTACATTTAGGAACAGAATAAGGCGACCAATTGCTCGTCTGACATAATTTGACATTGCAGAACAAATTTCGGCCGTGAATAGTCAAAGCTTATTCAGCAGAAAGTTTACTCATGGGAATTAATGTGCTCCCACAAATACTACACATTCAAACCAATCACAGTCTGTGCCTCCCTGTTGACAAACCTTGAAATATGCGCAATTGGTCCCCTAATTCTGTCCCTTACTATAGGTTATATAGATTAAGCTAATGAGCTAGATAGTGTTCTACAAACAGATATGACCTTTGGTTCAGTAGGAATATGCTTCTGAATGATCTTCCATGCTTGCTCCCAGGATGGGTTGAGGTCCATCACATTACATTCAATAAATGGGGCGTAGTTCATATTGAGGAGGTACATCATGACACCAACAATCTCTGATCCAGGTCCACCTCCAGCACAGCATACTCTGATGTAAGACTCCCAGTTCTCTACCATCATTGGGTGGAGTAGTGTGTGTAAGAGATCGCATACCTAAATGGACACACATCAGAACTATGCGTGAGGCACCATACCAAAACAAATAAAGTTCCCACAGTGAAAAAGATATTTACCGAGTATGGGATGTAAAGTGATTAGTGTCTAACTAATCACCCTACACAGGTTTAACAATCGCGTCTATTTGAACATTATTACCGTCCTGCACCTTACAATAGGCTTCAATATGCAGTACGCAATCACCACGTATGAAAAGCGAATGCCAACAGGCAAAATTTACGATGCATGTTATGATCTTTGACTCCGCCCAGCCTGTGTTAAATGAATGGAAAAGGCTTGCAGATTACTTATATAAAGGCACTTGTGAATTGGACAAATTCAGAAAATTGCTCAATTGCAGAAATTGTTTTATGATAGGTTCGGTTAGAACAACCTTTGAACTACTTAAGAAATATTGTATTATGGCCAGGAAGTTAAAATTGGTGACACAGTGCTACTTCAAATTTGTTGTTCGTAAATTAGCATGGAAAAAAAAAACGCTTTTTCTTTGTTTTTTCAATTATACCTATATGATATTTTCAAATTCTTAAGATGTGTGTTCCTTTAGGATTGTAACGATATCTTACTCATTGCAATCAGTTGAGTGGTTCGTCTAAATTTTTAAAGGTGCATTTCGTGATTCCAGCACCTTCTGTTTTATTCATAGTTCACTAGATATCCTTGAGAAAAGCTTATTCACAAAATTTGAGTTGATCCCGATCTTGCAGTTTTGTGTTATGAGCAATTGCTTGTTTCCCACGGTCCCATAGGCCACTGTGCTGTAATTTAAGTCCGTTTACGGACAGAAAATACAAAATTGTGAATTTCTTACAGATACGACCGAAAGTGCATGTAAGATTAGGTACACATGGATTACTAAGGCTGACGGTTCAGATGATATAAGAATCAAATTTTTTTAGGTAAGTCGGGGGGACGAGGCTGTGGATCACGAAATACCCCTTTAATATTTCACATGGTAACCTGCTATTGGCTGCTGCAACTGTCAGTCATTAATGTGGCGAAGTATTAATTGAAAATGGCCAAAAGATGGCGCTGCGTATTATGAACATCTGTAACACTTGTGCCTAATAATTGTTATACCGATTACAGATTTTAAAATTTCAAAATCGGTTCATTCCACTTCAGATTTATTTTTTCTGTATTTTTTTGCGTATCATCCACGTTTCAACAGTCAGAAGCTGCCAGAAAGTAGCAGATCAATTTAGGTAAACCACTAAAATGGCGAAATAGTAAGTTGGGAACAACATGCACACTCTTGTGTACATAAAATAAATTGATTGTTTCGGTTTTTATTTATTTTCACCATTTGGCCATCAGTTTGGAACAATTTTAATTCAGGTTTGGACCTCTTTGATATTAATTTAAATCGGTATAGAAAATCGGTAAAAAATGAAAATTTTGCCGATACCGATCAGATACCGATAAGGTCATAATCGGCCCGATTTCAAAAATACCAATCATATCGGTTATTCTCTAAAAGTGATTAATGTGACAATCATTGATCAAATTTCAATGTCTACGGTAACATTTTGAGGGGGTTGATCTCAATCAAAACACTTTTACAGGTTTAGAACGATTCCTTACACTACAATGCTAATACCTCTACCTCAATGCAGTGATGACACCTTGACAAATTTATGCAGCTTTTACATGCGTCTCTATATGGTGTATCTGTGCATGTTTGTAAAAACACTGTCACATGGTACATATCACTGCACAGAGGTAAGGAAATAGTACACAAGATAAATAACAATACACAATTAAATATAGGCTGTTTCATTTTTAAAATTCCAACAGAAAGTAAACAAACCAAGCTGCTGTGTTTAAGAAAGTACAAGTAAACATAGGCGCATCTGAATGCTGGATCCTGCCAGTTCGGCCTGATATCTGAGCATAACTTTGTCTTGTAGGTGTCTGAGATAACACGGATTGCTTGACGCACTTTCAAGGCCTGCACAAAAAAAACAAGAAGACAGATCATATTATGATTTTTCAAGAGGCCGACTGATTCTTTGCTTGGGTCCACAAATTCCTTACTTTAAAAACCTTGTGCTACCTCTAAAGGAAGATGCATTAACATGCTCGAGATCTTGTATTTCAGGATAAAAGCACTTTATTATACTCGATCCAATAAAGGAAAATTGGATTCATATTAAATTTGGCACATTTTTTTTCCGTTTGAGCATGGATCACAACATAACATACGTGCATATACAGATGCTCACGGCGTATGTAAGAACAAATACAAGCGTGTGTCTGTCTTGAGGACTGCAATCTTAGCCAAAATGTGTTGGAACACGACTGCTCTTTTTGCCCAGATTATTTGCCATACTTCTCTTAAAGAGATATATAGGAAATCATGTCAACTTGGGTTGGGAGGCTTGGAGCATTCTCTATCCATGTACCCCTCCCTATCCCCACCAATCAATGTTGGGTTCTTGTAGTGTGGCAAGAACAAAATTTCAGGATTCAACATTGTCCAGGGGGGAGGGGGGGCATTTTGAAGTAGGCCTATAAAAGTGTTCCAACACTTTTGGCTAAGATTGTATACGTACTATTAGAAAGAGGATTTCATGCTTAACTTAATTACCTGTCATTTCAATTAGATAAATGATATTGAAACGAAACTTGTACACAATATAGGTACAAATAAGATGTTTCATCTGAGTATCAAATTACACTTTTCCCCCTGCCTACTTTAGGGAATGTCACTTTTAATCAGCATAGTCCATACTTTCATTGCGTCTTTAAGCTACATTCATGGGTTTAAAAAAACAGCAATTTGGGTGCAATATGCCAGTGTGCTTTTCGCGTACAAAGTGTCCTTATTTTGTGTTTATAACACTTAAATATTTATTTCATAAGTGTATATATTCACAACAATAAATTGTAGAATATATGTTACTTTTAACTAGACAAAGACGGATTTTAACATGTTCATACGTTTCATTAGGGTTACGCGCTTATTTGATACATAGGTTAAATTTTAAATTCAAATGAAAATGACTCGCACTCGAAAGGAAAGGACCTGATTTCGAACCGCGAACCTCCCGCTTGCAAGGCGAGACTCTTTGCCTCTAAGCCAAATCGCTCCTTAAATACTGATCATATATTTCTAGAAAAATTTAAAAAAAGAAAAAACCTAAAAAATTAAAAAAAAACCAAATCCTACACACGTAAATCAATGAAATGATGCCACATACACCAGCATTAACATATAACTGACAGGAATCATGATCTTTTTCATATGGTTTGGCGTGGTTAAGCGTTTGATTTTTATAATTCAACAAATACCGTATCCTCTTTGTAAGGGCGTAACCGTTGTTGTTGATCGTTATCAACCCACAGTTGATATCAATTTAGCATGTCACGCCCGGCGCAGTGTATTCACAGAAGCGTTACGCGTTAACGCTTAAGTCGACGCGCTGTTCGGCACGTTTAGAACTCTAAGTACGCGCAAGTACCCAGTGGCAAACTGCAAAGCAACAAACCACCCCAAAACTATTCCGTTTTGCTTTAGATTTTTGTAAAATTTAGTCTAGGAAAGCTTTATGTTGGTCGAACTGGGAACATTTTTAGTGTTATAAAGTGAGAATATTATGTTCCTTATACACGATATAATAAGTTCTCATACATATTTTCGTTGTTGAAAAGGGATTCACCATGTTACAGAGTGGTTCATCCAAAATCAACAACTCTGCATCTCCTGCGTTCCGCCGTATTTTATCCCGCTCGGGCGGCGAAGCGCCCTCGCGGGATAAAAAACGCGGACGCATGGATCATCGTTGTTTGATTTGTGATGACCACTCGATAACATGTTTGAATCCCTAATTAAAGAACATTTTTAGAGATATTTATTACTTGGAAAATAGAATTTACCGTGGATTATCGATGACATGGACAAGGTGAAATTATCGAATCCGTTGATAAAGGATCACTTCACTGTAACAATGGGTTTATTACATCTGGTTTTCAGTAAACGTGTGTAGAGCCAGACCCAATTTATCTTGGCGTGTGTTTAAATGCCTTTTATCATCACCCTCATCATCATGTCGTCGTCGTCGTCCCGTCGTCGTCTCATCATCATGTAAAATCATCATCATCATGCAATCGGTATGTAAGAGCGAATTGGCTTCGAGGCAAAGTCTCGCCTTATATAAGCCGTGAGTTTCGCGGTTCGAAAAGCACGTTTATGTCTGCTTGCCATTTGGAATTCGGTATTTCTTTAAAATGTAAAGTTTTACCCCTATGTCTCATATAAAGCACTTAACCCTATATGAACGTCCTTGAACCTGTTTAAAAATTTTCATTTTTTTTTATAGTTAACGTGTCTTCTAAATTGTATTTATTGTAATGTTTCCACTTATGAACTAAATATTAAGTTGTTAAAACACAAAATAAGACTCTTTGTACCGCGGAATCACACTGTCCAATCGTCGTCGCGGCCTTCATCATCAACGTCATCATCATCAGTCATCACATCATCATCTCTCACCTAATGCCACACTGTTTAATTCCTGCCTATATTCATTATAAACCAAATGCAGAAGGTGCGCCATGGAAATGTTATGGGCAGTTTTCTTGCTTATATTGAGTAATCATGTGTACTATATTGCTTCTGGTAACATCGTGGAAAGTTTATTGATTATTATGGATTATGCTTTTACTATTTTATATTTTCATTAGTATTACACCCATTTAATTCAGAGCCTTTTCCTGTCTTTATGGACGACTTTGAGCTCAAATATTCTACGAGTACATTTTTATTGACCACATTCCCTAGTTTGAACCGCTGATTTCATTTTTCCATGCACTGACGGGGTAAGCATATGTTATGTATGTGCACCCTTCAATTTCGTTGTTATATAGCTGTCATAATTCAGAAGTTCAATGAGGACAAATGTAAAATTAGATGATTTTTTTTTTTCACTTGCAGACACAATCTAGCAAAATTGTTTGGAACACGACTGCTCTTTTTTTTGCCCCCATTATTTGCCCGTATTCTCTTAAGAGATCTCGATCAACTTGGGTGGGAGGCTTGGAGCATTCTCTATCCATGTAAACCCCCTCCCTATCCCCACCAATCAATGTTGGGTTCTTGTACGGTGGCAAGAACAAACATTTCACAGGATTCAACATTGTCCAGGGGGGAGGGGAGGGGGCAGTTTGAATGTTCCTATAAAAGGTTTCCAACACTTTTGGCTACGATTTGGTTCCTCATTTACTTGTGGTTTTGTAAATTTAACTTTAAAAACACAGATGTGTTTGAAACTCAAAAGGATGAAAAAGGCTGGAAATGACCAATGAATTCGTCTTGAATACTTGGGCTCTTCCAGGGTCACTATTCATTCATACTCAAGGAAGTCTCTATCTATTATTAATTTCAGCTACTTAATGGAAACTTGTATTTGCTGAAATTTGCACGTCTCTAAAGGCCTATCAGTGATTTGCTATCAGAAATCAAAGAAATCATCAAAAATCAGATTTTGTTGCATGTCGTACCATTAAGGTATCTAACAACCCCTGCAAAGCCTAAGAACACCAAAAGCAACCTTAACCTCATAAGGACAAAAACGGATGCGTTTTGGTCATTAACTGTCCGTACAGACAATTACTCTAACACATAATTGATGGAGATTAATATCTTTGAACATACTTTTTGTCCTTTTTGTCCAATTCTTCATTGGAAAGTAATTCAGCGAACTTACATGCTTATCCTTCACTTTTAAGCTATTCCTGCAATTTCAAAATTTTGACGCTTTCGAGTAAATCACTGATAGTGGCTTAATGCTTTTAGATTTCTCCTCTGCAACAATTCTTTCAGTCAACAAAGTGGAACCAAACGTGCCGTATAGTTGCAAACTTTCCAGGTAGGGCAGTAGAATAGAGGGAGGGACACCAACATTTTGAGCCTTTTCCAGGGACTACTATGCAGGCAATTTGACCATCCACTAAAACTTAACCTCTACAATGCACCGTAACATGAAAACAATACTTTTTATAATGTTCAATATAGCATTGTAAAGTCCGATCAAGACTGAATCACACCAATTTTTTTAAATTCTGACCCCTGCACGTACAATTACAATTACAACGCTTTTAACAAAAAGGAACAAAGCGTATACACAATGCCTCACAAACATACAACACAAGCGCCAACCATGAAACATTAGGATGGTAGTTTGATGAGTAGAATGTGAATGTGGTGCTTGTCTTTGATACCTAATAGAACGTGGAAGTTGATCCAGAGTGTGCGGTGTGGCACAATTTGTGAATGGATTTGTCCCCAGCAGATGTTGAGTTCTATGACATATGAGACGCGTTCTGTCTGTGTATGAGCGAAGAAAATGTGAGTCCGCTGAAGGTGTGTTGAGAAGAGCATTCAAGCCAGATAAGACTTGGCCCTTGCCTATCAAGGCTTTGTGGAAATGGCAATAAAAACAAGATGGTTTCGCGAACCCATGTCCGCCCTCTCGCGATCACCCCCAAGATGTGTACACCCCATAGAACATGAGCCAGTTGTACTTTCTGAGTTGGGCTGCGAAGTTGACCCATCATTTTAATTTTTTTTTTTTACACAAAACCATTGAACCTTGCAAGGCTTTACTTCTTTTGTCCAACAAAACAAATGAAACAGGTCGGCTCCCATTGATAACACACTTTATTCGTCATCATACATTTACATGACTGAAAAAGCATGTGTTCCAATGGGTTGCACTGAGGCCTGTTCGCTTTGTCCGCAAAATACATTAAGCCCCTTGCAAAGGTGAATGCACTTGTTGTGACACAACATATTGGCAAATTCCAGTTCCAGGTTCTTACTACATATAATGCAAACCCAGCAAAGAGTAAGTAATCAAAATTGTTTTCAAAAGACTTCCTGATGGCAGGTGCTGTGGTTACACAGCCATTTTCTTTCATAGGATTACCTACAGAAGTACTCATTTTTCCTAAACTAGGCTGGGAGTAACTCCATGTATCTACTTTCTATGCTCTTTGGCCTATTTAAACAACTTTGGTGTAACCACAAGGTAGGTACTACAAAGCGACACACTCTGCACTGGTAACTATTGCACTTTGGAAAAAACTTGGCAGTAGTAGACATTTTTGAAACATTTTGTGTTTATAAATCGGACATGTCCACAAAAGTGAAATTATCGAATCCGTTGATAAAGGATCACTTCACTGTAACAATGGGTTTATTACATCTGGTTTTCAGTAAACGTGTGTAGAGCCAGACCCAATTTATCTTGGCGTGTGTTTAAATGCCTTTTATCATCACCCTCATCATCATGTCGTCGTCGTCGTCCCGTCGTCGTCTCATCATCATGTAAAATCATCATCATCATGCAATCGGTATGTAAGAGCGAATTGGCTTCGAGGCAAAGTCTCGCCTTATATAAGCCGTGAGTTTCGCGGTTCGAAAAGCACGTTTATGTCTGCTTGCCATTTGGAATTCGGTATTTCTTTAAAATGTAAAGTTTTACCCCTATGTCTCATATAAAGCACTTAACCCTATATGAACGTCCTTGAACCTGTTTAAAAATTTTCATTTTTTTTTATAGTTAACGTGTCTTCTAAATTGTATTTATTGTAATGTTTCCACTTATGAACTAAATATTAAGTTGTTAAAACACAAAATAAGACTCTTTGTACCGCGGAATCACACTGTCCAATCGTCGTCGCGGCCTTCATCATCAACGTCATCATCATCAGTCATCACATCATCATCTCTCACCTAATGCCACACTGTTTAATTCCTGCCTATATTCATTATAAACCAAATGCAGAAGGTGCGCCATGGAAATGTTATGGGCAGTTTTCTTGCTTATATTGAGTAATCATGTGTACTATATTGCTTCTGGTAACATCGTGGAAAGTTTATTGATTATTATGGATTATGCTTTTACTATTTTATATTTTCATTAGTATTACACCCATTTAATTCAGAGCCTTTTCCTGTCTTTATGGACGACTTTGAGCTCAAATATTCTACGAGTACATTTTTATTGACCACATTCCCTAGTTTGAACCGCTGATTTCATTTTTCCATGCACTGACGGGGTAAGCATATGTTATGTATGTGCACCCTTCAATTTCGTTGTTATATAGCTGTCATAATTCAGAAGTTCAATGAGGACAAATGTAAAATTAGATGATTTTTTTTTTTCACTTGCAGACACAATCTAGCAAAATTGTTTGGAACACGACTGCTCTTTTTTTTGCCCCCATTATTTGCCCGTATTCTCTTAAGAGATCTCGATCAACTTGGGTGGGAGGCTTTGGAGCATTCTCTATCCATGTAAACCCCCTCCCTATCCCCCACCAATCAATGTTGGGTTCTTGTACGGTGGCAAGAACAAACATTTCACAGGATTCAACATTGTCCAGGGGGGAGGGGAGGGGGCAGTTTGAATGTTCCTATAAAAGGTTTCCAACACTTTTGGCTACGATTTGGTTCCTCATTTACTTGTGGTTTGTAAATTTAACTTTAAAAACACAGATGTGTTTGAAACTCAAAAGGATGAAAAAGGCTGGAAATGACCAATGAATTCGTCTTGAATACTTGGGCTCTTCCAGGGTCACTATTCATTCATACTCAAGGAAGTCTCTATCTATTATTAATTTCAGCTACTTAATGGAAACTTGTATTTGCTGAAATTTGCACGTCTCTAAAGGCCTATCAGTGATTTGCTATCAGAAATCAAAGAAATCATCAAAAATCAGATTTTGTTGCATGTCGTACCATTAAGGTATCTAACAACCCCTGCAAAGCCTAAGAACACCAAAAGCAACCTTAACCTCATAAGGACAAAAACGGATGCGTTTTGGTCATTAACTGTCCGTACAGACAATTACTCTAACACATAATTGATGGAGATTAATATCTTTGAACATACTTTTTGTCCTTTTTGTCCAATTCTTCATTGGAAAGTAATTCAGCGAACTTACATGCTTATCCTTCACTTTTAAGCTATTCCTGCAATTTCAAAATTTTGACGCTTTCGAGTAAATCACTGATAGTGGCTTAATGCTTTTAGATTTCTCCTCTGCAACAATTCTTTCAGTCAACAAAGTGGAACCAAACGTGCCGTATAGTTGCAAAACTTTCCAGGTAGGGCAGTAGAATAGAGGGAGGGACACCAACATTTTGAGCCTTTTCCAGGGACTACTATGCAGGCAATTTGACCATCCACTAAAACTTAACCTCTACAATGCACCGTAACATGAAAACAATACTTTTTATAATGTTCAATATAGCATTGTAAAGTCCGATCAAGACTGAATCACACCAATTTTTTTAAATTCTGACCCCTGCACGTACAATTACAATTACAACGCTTTTAACAAAAAGGAACAAAGCGTATACACAATGCCTCACAAACATACAACACAAGCGCCAACCATGAAACATTAGGATGGTAGTTTGATGAGTAGAATGTGAATGTGGTGCTTGTCTTTGATACCTAATAGAACGTGGAAGTTGATCCAGAGTGTGCGGTGTGGCACAATTTGTGAATGGATTTGTCCCCAGCAGATGTTGAGTTCTATGACATATGAGACGCGTTCTGTCTGTGTATGAGCGAAGAAAATGTGAGTCCGCTGAAGGTGTGTTGAGAAGAGCATTCAAGCCAGATAAGACTTGGCCCTTGCCTATCAAGGCTTTGTGGAAATGGCAATAAAAACAAGATGGTTTCGCGAACCCATGTCCGCCCTCTCGCGATCACCCCCAAGATGTGTACACCCCATAGAACATGAGCCAGTTGTACTTTCTGAGTTGGGCTGCGAAGTTGACCCATCATTTTAATTTTTTTTTTTTACACAAAACCATTGAACCTTGCAAGGCTTTACTTCTTTTGTCCAACAAAACAAATGAAACAGGTCGGCTCCCATTGATAACACACTTTATTCGTCATCATACATTTACATGACTGAAAAAGCATGTGTTTCCAATGGGTTGCACTGAGGCCTGTTCGCTTTGTCCGCAAAATACATTAAGCCCCTTGCAAAGGTGAATGCACTTGTTGTGACACAACATATTGGCAAATTCCAGTTCCAGGTTCTTACTACATATAATGCAAACCCAGCAAAGAGTAAGTAATCAAAATTGTTTTCAAAAGACTTCCTGATGGCAGGTGCTGTGGTTACACAGCCATTTTCTTTCATAGGATTACCTACAGAAGTACTCATTTTTCCTAAACTAGGCTGGGAGTAACTCCATGTATCTACTTTCTATGCTCTTTGGCCTATTTAAACAACTTTGGTGTAACCACAAGGTAGGTACTACAAAGCGACACACTCTGCACTTGGTAACTAGTGCACTTTGGAAAAAACTTGGCAGTAGTAGACATTTTTGAAAACATTTTTTGTTCAAAATCGGACATGTCCACAAAAGTGAACCAACTTGCCGATGATGTTCATCACCAAATAGGCAAGATTCTTAACACCACAAATTGAAATAGAAGAGTGCAGGCATAACTGAAACCAACACTCCTGAAGCAGATAGTGCATATTGTACAAAGAACACACACTCATGGCAAGAGGCGCATATTTAAAAGGAAAATTGTTTCTTGAGCGGCTAAATAAAAAACAACAATTTTTTGCATAATTTAGCAAAAGAACAATAGTCCAAATTTTGCAAGTAAATTTTACCAACTGTGTATTAACCCTAATTTTCTCCAAACTCCTGCGTAGAATGGATCCGGCCGGCAGTAACCAGCAAAACATTTGGAGCTCTAGATGTCTAAAGCATCAAGAATGCTGCAGAGTGTTTTGAGTGTGATCCCACATAAATCCTATTGTTAACCCTGACTTTTACACCGATTGTAGCCCACTAAGCACTAGTACTATGGTAATTTTTAGCATAATCATGAAATGTCTTGGTGTTTCTTGAACTTTTAGAAGCAATTTTTATTTTATCTGGAAAGTACTGACATATGTTTAGTATAAGTAAGGTATAGGCACATTGCAATGGATTATGGGATTGGTTCAAAACACCCTCTGAGAATGTTGAAGTATTTAAATCAAAATCATGTATTGTCACAAAGACTCGTAAAAAAAAAAATTTTAATGGCTTACTACTACAACTACAGTTTATAAAATGTCCATTTATCCAACCCTATGTTTATGGTGTACTTGTTTAACTCTATGGATACACGGGCACATGAGGTGTCAGTTGTTTTAAGGCTGTACCTATAAGCATAAGGTTGTGGTTCGAGGCCCGCTGTCGCCAATGTGCTGTGCACTTGGGCAAGGAATTTTACCACCCCTAACTTGCCTCTCTCCACCCAGGAGTATAATGGGTACTGGCATATGCAGGGAATGCAAAACAGACATGCTGTGCGGGAAGAGTGGCGACCCCCACAGCACATATATGATGGAGTCTGGCCCAACGCCAGAGACAGGATTGGGCACTACCTCCGCCTGCATGCGCACCATTTACATTTATTTAGGCCTAAAAAAAAAAAATTGTTTGATTGGCGTAACATAGGGGAAAAAAATAAGGGTAGGTTAGGTTGGATTTTTTTTTGTTTCACCTACCAGACAGAACACCACAATATATGACCCAAACATACCAAAACAAATGGCACATCTGTCACTTTTCGGTACCACACACCTTTTTTATTTGTCATTTTGAATGTCCTGGCAACCTTTTAGAGACCGAAGTATGACGTCATTAATTCCTGTTTTTGCATTTCAGCGTTTTCATGACCCTAAAACAAAAAAAATAAAACCAAATAATATTTAGGGTCGGCGGCAAAATAGGGTCGGTCGGGTCGGGTTACGCCCATCAAACAGATTTTTTTTTAGGCCTTAGGGATAACACAGAAAAGATAAAGCCATGGGTTGTGTACTATTGGGTGAGGGTCAATGTTGTAAACGTGTTTTCTAGATATAGGAAGTGGTTTCAGATGCAGGAAACCTAAGCAGGACAAAATAAAACAGTTTAAAGGGGATGCCACAATGTGGTCATATCTATTTCCTCTTGAATGAAACGACCTTGAATCAAAAAATCCCATTGTAAAGTTTTGTGATGGTAATTTCAATCCATTTTGATGTGAGAGCTAAAACCCTGATTTTGTAAGCCCCATAGAGTCCTGCATAAAATTAATATTGGTCGGACCAAAATGTATTTACATTTTCTCTCATAAAATCCAAAGCAACTATCTTTTAGAGCCGCAAGATTTCACAAGGAAGAGAAAAATATTACCTTTCTTTCCTTCAGATCCCACTGAATGTTGGGCTGTGTGCTCAAACCAACTGCTTGTTTCCTTGGGCAGATCCACAAGCAAAAATAGATGTGGTAACTGTGAATGATCAATGACATTTTTTTAATATAATTGGGTTAGTTTCACTGATCCAGGACCTTATTTCAAAAGCCACCTTTAGACTAGTAAGACCTTATCACTATGTACTCTTAGTGTGTGTTATCTTCTGGAAGTTTCAGTCATGAGTCATGAAACCATTTACCAGCATCAACAATACCCAGCTCTTGCTACTTGTCACGACACCAGCTCTTGCCACCTATTTTTGTACTGAACAAATCCTATACTTTTCTTTTTTATACGTGATGTAAATTAAGTTTTATTTAAGAGACATCATACGGAATGAGTTGGCCCAGCATATCTTCCCTTGCTTTCACCAATGAGGTCGTGTTTTGATCCCCGGAAAGGGCTCATTCTCGGCTGCTTATGCGAATTTGGTTTCTCGATCCTACTTTTTTTTTCAGCTTTTGCTACAAACCAAACATGCATAGCGCTTTGGGTTGAGCTCAGGAAGTTGAAACTTTTTTTGTGACGAATCGAAGATATTTGAAATAGGTTTCTGTTGTTCATAATCCAAAGATGATCCTCATGTTAATACCTTCAATTATTATGACTTAAAGGGGCATTTCGTGATCCATCGCCTCGTCCCCGATTTACCTATAAGAATTGATATTTTTATTCACTTGACCATACTTTGCCCAAGTATATATTGTGCCTTAATCTAGTGTACAAAGTTTGATCTATTCTAAAAAATTCCGTATTTTGTATTTGCGCGTCCGTACACGGACAGAATTTACAACAGCGTCCTATGGGCCAGCCGATACAACTAATTCGCTATAACATCAAAACACCATCAGAATCAAAATAAATGTGCTAGGATCAACAATGCACCTTTAAGTCAAGTTACTCAAACAGAAAATTTGAATCAACTTCCCACTATTGGCCTGACTCTCCGTTACACACTACATGATAAAGCAGAGAGTCAGTTCAGCAGGACTATCTATTACTGTGCAAGGAGTAATGGGAAAAAATTTATTCTGAAGAACAGACAATCCTGGACTGTAACGAAGTTAAAGAATTAATGGAGCGGTCGAGCTTTAAAAAGTGCTCAGGTTTTCAAGTTACCCCTCCCCTCGGTACAACAAAACTACAACCACCTTATTTGAAGGATAAATGTATTAGATTTAAAATGATGGGTGTGGTTGAATATTTGGTGGAGGATGATTTTCTGGGCTGAAAAATGCATTTTGGGCTGCGAATTAAGTGAAATTATTATTTTAAAAAACTTTTTATTTTTTTTAAAGTAAAATCTACCATCTTATTTGTTATGGTATCCTTTTTTGTTATGATATATGGTTTTAATACATTCATAAAGGGTTCCGGAATACTTGTTTTGTGTACACGTGATAACACGTATGTTTTTAGAAAAAAGTGATTTTGGGGCCAAATTAATTGATAGTAACTGCATCATGATTAAAATTGTTTTGCTAAGAAATTAATAAATCTGAGTTCTGAAGCTTTTAGCTAACGAAAACGATTTGTTGACCCAAAAAACACCCTGCCACCAAATTTTTTGACACCAACCATCATTTTTTTAAACAGCTTTCGAATACAAGTGGTTGCGTTTTGTTGTACTGAGGGGAAGGGTTGTCGACAATTTTGCAGTCCAACCGCTACACTAAAGGTGACGTTCCTGCTTCGGAGAAAACATGAACAAGCTCCCTACAGGGTGAGTCAAAAAAAAAAACTTGACCCTGATTGGGTCCTCCATTTTGAATTTTCAAGTAACATATATCTACATATGTGATATCATCTGAAACTTAGTTCAATTTATCTTATTGCTGCAAAGATTATTCACTTGAATCGGTTTATGGTATAGGCCGAGTTACAGTCTTTTTGAATCCAGCAATCGTTTTTTCCTTGCACTGTCCCACGGAATCACATTGCTTAGTCGGGCGCCGTGCATGTCAATGGGAATCCGTGGATAGGGATAAAAGCTGCCTACTTGATTCAAAAGACTGTAGCGCAGCGAGACTTAACCGATTGGAATTATCTTTGCAGCACATTAAGATAATGAAATGGTTTCCGTGACATCACATACGTTATATATATATTATTTAAAAACTCAAAATTGGCGGACACAATCCGGTCAGTTTTTTTTTACGCACCCGGTATAAAACTCAAGCTTACCCTTTCCACGTCGTTTTTTGCAGGCACATCATGGAAGAGTTCCTTCACAACCCACAAGGGGACTACCAGCCCTCTCGATTTCCTCTGGTATGTCTTGTCCACCACCCTGACACCAGCATCAGCATAGTTTCTCATAACCCCAGGCCAGATGCCAATGGTTTTAAACACAAATATGGTGTCCGTGGTTTTTGTTGCTTTTTCTAATATCTGTAAACAAGAATGACATGGTCCACAATTAAAATGGCCAAACACACTTAATATCCATGTATGCAAGTTAGCTCAATAGTATTAACCCTCGTCACCTGAGCCATTTTTTGTAACTAAACTCCCGAAGTGGGGTGGTTGCCACTCCCCCGTGATTTTCCTTACTGAAGATCAGATTCCCATGAATAAATTTGGTACCACAGGATAGCTTAGAGTTTTTTTCTATTCACAGAAGTACCAACTTCATGAGGTCATTTTGATGTAATGCTAGATAATTAAGATATTAATTATCAAGGCAGAAAAAACCCGGGACACTGACATTGCAAAGAGGTACGGGTGTGTGTGGCCCTTAAGACCCCCATTCGCATCCCTCCAGCAGTTCCCAAGAACCCCAGTTGAAGCATAATTCAGTTGTTAAGGTCCCCTTTTCAAAATTTTTTTCAGAAGCCGAATTTTAGCCAAATTTCAGCTCCCAAGCCTGCAAAATTCCTCAAAATTTCAGTTCCTTAAGCCCCTACTTTCAGAGGCAAAATCAGTTCACAAGCCCCAAGTTCAGAAATCGGGCCGCACATCCCTACCTGAAATAAGGTGAGGTCCCCCCCTAGTTCTGCTAAGCATAACTCCACATTATGTCTTTAACATGTTGTCATTAAAGGATGTGGAGTTATGCAAAACCACATGGAATTCCTTTCCCCTATTACCTACCACAACTTTATCGATCTCAAAATCCCTCCAAATGTACGATATATCCGTTTTCACTAATCAAACACAACTTGAGATCCTATATAATCCGATGACATGTGAAAAAAATTTAAAAGAATTAGAAATCAAAAATTTTGAAGAAAATTGCGACTACAATCACTCTTGTTCTTCTGCCGGTTACAAACGAATCCTGCATGAGAAAGGTTGTTTCTTTCTCTTCTCTCCGGAAAATTATGGATTTCTACTGTTTTTAGACAAATTTTTGAGGATTAACTTTTTCAAAAGGTAATTTATTATCTAAGGAACATGCATATCAACTCGATTCTGAATTGCTTTTGATATTTTGTTCGTCTGCAGTGTGCAAAGTTATCTCTTTGAAATGGCCTGCTCATGCTGGTAACAGGGGAAAGGAATTCCATGTGGTTTTGCATAACTCCACATCCGTTAATGACAACATGTTAGAGACATAATGTGGAGTTATGCTTAGCAGAACTATGGTCCCCCCAAGGAAAAACACTTGAAGGGGCGTAACCCTCCACAAGAGTTACCCAACATATTGATATCTTGTTGACACTGTTGTGAATCAAGCACCCAAAAGTCATCCTACCAAGTTCATGAATTTATTTTAAAATACATCAAAATACAAATGCGTCATCCCCCTGGCAAGATGGCAGTCTGGAACATGACCTCAGATGACCTTGGTCCATGACCTTTGACATCCACACAGGAATGAACCCCTATTGCACCTTACCCCAAGTCTGATAAAATTGGATCGATTAAGCCCAAATTAATTAAACTCATAGCGAGACCAATTAATATTGGGCGTAAATCATCCATTTTTAGCATTATCATGTTTGGATCAGATATTTTCACACACTTGGACTCCCCAAAACATGATAATGGTGTAAATCGGACTTAAACTTATCCATATCCATCCATCCATTCTTCCATCCATTCTTCCATCCATTCTTCCATCCATTCTTCCATCCATCCATCCATCAAGCAGATTACAAAAGGCTGATACTTGTTGAATTTAGCTTTATAGCAGTCCTCAATGAAAGCGTCAAAGGGACAAGATATTTCAACTATAATATAAAACACTTCTCGTAATCAATGAGGAATAGATCGCACGGCTTGAAAAAAATGTAAAATTTCCTGGGAAGATGGTTGCATTTCTCACAGATTTCTCACTCTATCTTATGCGTAAATTTCCCTCCAAATGGCCAAGTTTCTCACCAAATGGCCAACTTTCCTGGGAAGGAGCTTCACAAATTCCGCACTTTTTTGAGCCATGATAGATATGGTGTCCTTGCTTGTATGACCGGAAAAAAATTGACAAATTGAATCTGCTCATCGTTATTTGTGATAAGATCATCACCATTAGTAGCCAAGTGGTCGTAACGCACATGCTTCATGAATGCGGTCGGCCACTTTGCACCGCACACCAATAGCTACCAATTTCAAATTCCCCTACGTGCGACACAATGCGAACTGTTCTTGGTGCAATTTTTGGTCATGTTTTCTATTTTAACATTTCAAAGTTAACATAAATTTATGGTTGTTTCTTCAGCATCCCCCCATGATGAATCTAGTCTTAGCACCCCAAATGATCCAAGTTTTCAGTGCTCTCTGATGAAAATGCGGATTCCGGCAGCCCTTTTGTGATTTAACCAGTTTATTAAACATCACAACTAGGATTTGCATGCAGTCTTGACCATATTCACCTTTAACCTTGGGTT